>WOXC01001966.1:0-162500 GCA_011680675.1 Gymnobelideus leadbeateri
TAAGTATTAACATTCTATATGCCAGCATTATATAGAATCCAACTGCCTTTAAATAAAGGAGAATGGAAGGTATATGGTAGGTCTAAGTAGGTTGCAACATATAACCAATGTGAGACTCTGAGTAGAAGATGTCCCAAGAGTAAAAGATGTTCATCAAGCAATTGTATGATTAAAAAAACAGATTTTAGGCTTGTCCTGAGGATGACAGGTGAACAACTAGCATCTGCACTGTGTCAAGACAAAACAAGGAAGTCCTACAGCACAGTGGGTTGTGCACCTGTGGTGAACTTATCGGAGAACATGGTCACAAGTCACACAGGATGGACAAACATGGAAGGTTTTCAATCTGTATCACTGGAAGAAAGTACTAAATTGAAGAGATCAAAGACTCACTAGTATTTGAGTATGGTAGATGGACAGATTACCATCTGAAAAGCTTATACCAATAAATAATCCCATTTGTAACATGGTTGATTATTTCTTGAGGGTCTCATAATGTTGAATTTTATCATTTTAAGTTTTTATTCTTTTATTTAATTACCAGATTTTTGTTATAATGTTTTATTGCCTTGCAAAATTCAACTTTCTCTCTGGACTGTTCTGCCTCCTCTGAAGCAACCTTGACCATGGGGAAATGCCTCAAACCAGAAATGGGTTTGAATTCTTTCCTGAAGAGTGAGTCCCTAGACAAAGTGCCATTTTCACTGGGAGCCCAAGTCATGTCACTTTCAATCTCAGCTCAACATATCTATAGAGAGCTCTACCTCCTCAACAGCAGTCTTGGCCCTGGATGGGTATTCTCTTTCTTCCTTCACCCCTACTCTTATCACTTTCCTATTTCTCTTTATGTTTTGTCTTCCATTATAAGTTCCTTGAGAGTCACAAAAGTCTTGTTTTCTTGTATATCTCTAGCTTTAACATAGTGCTTGAAACATAGTAAATACTTAAATGCTTTATTGATATAACAATTTGATGTGTAGACAATGTATCTTAACATTTTGGTTATAATTTCTCATTATCATAGAGTTAGAACAACTTTTATTCTAAAACTTTATTGACTTTAAGAGGATTGATTTTGTTTTAATGAATACAAATATGTGTGTATGTATATATGTGTCTATATATATGTATATATGCATATACATATACATATGACCAAAACCCAGATAACCTCACCAATACACAAATACATGTCTCAAAAACAGGTAAAAAAAAAACCACCTAAGAGGATGACTGCCATTATTAATACGTCACTTTTCACCTTTATGATTTACCAATAAGCAGAAATGAAAAATGACTCAAAGTGTGGCACCAACATTGCTATACTTGACCTGAGTTTTGTTGTCTTTTCCCATTGTCTTTACATCATTATAGAAAGTGTATGTGCTGTTCTCTTGGTTCTGCTTTCTTCACTCTATCTCTTGATTCAAGTTCTCTCATGTTTCTCTGAACTCCTTTAGGAACTTTCTAATGATTTTTAACAGCTAGCATATCTTATTTAGAAAAGTGTGTTCATGAATATTTGTCCATTGGAGGATAGATCTTTTATATACTTAAAGAAGGATATCATATTTTTATCAGATTCCATACAAAGATTTTTCTCCAGGATGTTTCTTTGTTTTTTTTTTATTTTTCATATGCTGCTTTTTATTGTGAATATTGTTCTTCCAATAATTCTAATTATTTCTCCCAACATTTGATACATGGAAATTTTCTCTCTTGCATAACTTGGAACAAATACTTTTTTAATCTTCCAATTTTGTGTTTTTTCAAATTTTACATCATTGATCCAATTGGGGTTTATTGTAATATAGAATGTGAGGTATAGATTGCTACAATTTTTCACTTTACTGGACTTTATATGACTTTACTAATATTTATTGAATAATGTTTTTCTTCTGTAATATTTTATTCAAGTCTATTAAACACTAATCTTTTTAATACATTGATTCTGCCTTAACTGGGCCCTTACTGCAGCAAGGCAATCTTCCATTCTTCTTTAGTTGTTTATCAATCCTCCTTATCACAACTGCTATTACATACTTTTCTCTCTGTTCCTAAGCTTCCCACAACCCCTCAGCTAAAGATCTAATGTTATACTTTACAGAAAAAAATTGAGTTGTTTTTATTAGAGCCCCCTCTTCTACTCTCTATCTCATCTCACATTCCTCTGACTTCATCCTCCACTATCTCTACCTTCACTCTAGTCTGACGAAGAGATTGCACTTTTCCTCAAAGCCAACCCCTCTAATACATCTTTGATGTTATCCCTCAATTTTCTTGAGCAAACTGCACCCATTATCATACTCAATCTCTCTCTCTCTCTCTCTCTCTCTCTCTCTCTCTCTGTCTCTCTCTCTCTCTGTCTCTCTCTCTTTCTCTCTCTCTCTCTCTCTCTCTCTCTTTCTCTCTCTCTCTCTCTCACACACATACACACACACACACACACACACACACACACACACACACACCCCTTCAATCATTGCTTACAGACACATCCATATCTCCACTGTTGTTACAAATTCTTCATTTGATTCTACCATCCTCACTAGCTATCACTCTATATCTCTGCTCACCTTCTCAGCTAAACTCCTTGAAAAAGTCACCTATACTTGATGCTTCCACTTATTCCAAACCTTCTTCAATGTAGTTTTCAACCTCATCATTCAAAGAAAGTTGCTATCTAAAGTTAACAGTGTTCTCTTCACTAACACATCTAATGCCCTTTTCTCAGTCTTCATCTTTCTTGGCTTCTCTGCTGGATCTGACATTTTAATCAGCTTTTTCTTTTAAATACTCTTCTCTGTTTTTCTCTCTTTACATACTCCTCTCTGTTTTTATGACACTACTCTCTTGGATCTGTCTGACTGATCTTTTGCAGTGTCTTTTGTTGGATATTCAACCAAGTCATTCACAATACATGTGGGTGTCTCCCACAGATCTGTTGTAGACTTCTCTTTTTCTTCTACACTCTCACACATAGTGATCTCATTAGCTTCCATGGTTTCAATAATCATATCCATGCAGATGATTCCCAGATCTATTTATCCATTACTAGTTGTTCTCCTGAGCTCATACCTTACATATCCAACTACATATTAGACATTTTAAAATAGATGTAATACAGGCATCTCAAATTCCATGTCTAAAACAAAACTCTATATCTTTTCTCCCCAAACTCTCCCTCTTCTGAATTTCCTTATACTGATGAGGATGCCGCCATTCTCCCAGTCATTCATTTTGCAGCCTTAGTAGCATTCTCCCCTTCTCACTCTCACTCACCCCCCCCACCATGATCAATCATTTGTTATATCTTGTTATTTCTTCTTTAATAACATCTCTAGGATATTCTTCTTTCTTTCCACTTATACAGACAACAAACTAGCAGTTCAAGCCCTTATCACCTTTCACCTTCACTAATGCCATAACCTACTTGGTCTCTCTGCCTCAGGTCTTTCTACACTCTCATCTTCCTTCATGTAGCTACCAAAGAAATCTTCATAAAGTGTAGATTGATCCATGTTACTTCCTCTTCTTCCACACAAAATTCCAATGCTTCACTATTATATGAAGGATCAAATATAAAATCCTTAGTATTTAAAGCTCTTCACAACTTGGTCCCTTCTTATAATTTCAGCCTTCTTACAGCTTACTCACCATCATATACTCTATGATACAATCATATAAGTCAACTTTCTTTACCTCCCACATGATGCTCCATCTCCCACATCTGTACCTTTGTCTGGGCTCTACTCCATGCCTATGATGCTCTCCTTCCTCTTAAAATACCTCGCTTCCTTCAAGACTCATAGCTCAAATACCAGCTACTAGAGCCTTCCCCTCAGAGGTTACTTTTCATCTACTCTTGTAATAGAAATGCAAATTTGAAGATCTTCCCTGCCCCTAGCTTAAGTGCGCCTGGAGCCTGTGTTGGGAGGCTTGTTTTTCAGGAAAGCCCACACCTTGATACTTTGTGATTGGGCTGTGGTTCAAGAAGTTTGTTACATTCTCTGAGGCAGGAGAAGGCTATATAAACCCTGATGAGAGGCTTTGCTTTGGGGCTCCCTTTGAGAAGTGTTGTGTGATTTGACCAGATGAGACTCTGGGCAGCCGTTGAGAGCCCCCCTGGCTCTGAAAACCCAGATATTGATGCTTCCCTCTCTGGTAACTGTGATTTGTTATTGATATAATGGTTGGACAGTTTGGAAGCCTGTCTATTTGATCTGTCTGTATACTCTGAAGTTTTTGGGGTGCTGACCTTTTTCCCCTGAACTAGGTAATATATGTTTGTTTGATTAAAGTAAGCTTGTTAACCCATTTTGAGTTGCTTTCCTTTACAAAAGCAGATCTAAGAACCTGTTTGGCAGCCACCCTGGGGATGTTGGGGTGCTTGCTGTTACAACTCTGTATGGAACTCTGTGTGTGCATGTGTGTGTACCTAAAAATAGGTATTTTTAGTATCTATATACATTTTCTCCTCAAACAGACAGTAAGTTCCTTGAGGGTAGGGATTGTTTTTTCATTTTGGTATATCTCCATTTAGCACAATGCTTGGTACATGGTGTTTTAAAAATGCTAGTTGGGGGCGGCTAGGTGGCGCAGTGAGTAGAGCGTTGGCCCTGGAGTCAGAAGGACCTGAGTTCGGATCCGACCTCAGACACTTAATGCACACACAAACAAAAACCTAGCCATGTGACCTTGGGCAAGTTATTTAACCCCAATTGCCCTCCAAAAAAAACCAAACAAATAAATAAATAAATAAAAATGCTAGTTGATTGGTTGATTATTTCTGAATTCTCTATTCTCTTCTAGTGATCTATTTTTATTTTTATCTACTACCAAAAGTTTGTTTATAATGAATATCTTATAGTATATTTGAAATTTCATAAGACTTTATTAATTTTCTATGGTTCCTTTGATTTTATTGTTTGTTTTTATATTAAATAACCCTTTTGTATTTGCATTTGGTCCATAAATTAATTTGGGAAGTATAAAAGTTTTTACTATGCTATCTTGATATAATCTTGTGCAGGATTATGTGTTCATTTGTATACTTCTTGAATTTTTGTTACAGTCCTTGACCTATCAGTAACTTTTAATACTATGGACCATTTTATCCTCCTTTGGCTTCTATAACACTACATTCTCATGAATTTCCTCCCACTTCTCTTACTGTTCTTTATCTGTCTCATACAGTCAATTCACTTCCTATCTCTACCATTTCTCTTTAAATGTCTCTGTCCCCCAAGATTTTGGCTTGTGCCCTTTTATTCTTTCTCTATACTTTCTCCATCATTTATCTCATCAATTCCCATGACTTCAATTTACTTCATGCATATGATTCCCAAATCTATGAACTCCAATTCCAACCTCTTCCCAGAGTTCTAATCCTATATTCCAGCTTCTTACTGGTATCTTTATGGGAATATTCCACAAATACCTTAAATAACTCCATTTTTTTTTTCTTTTCATCTTATGAAACATTTAATTTTAAAACTTTGATTTTCAGATCCATTCCCTTCCTCCCTTGTCACCCACTCCCTCTGAGAAGATAAGCAATTCAGTATGTGTTGTACATGTATAGCTATGCAAAACATTACCATAGTAGATATATTGTAACAGACTGCTTATATTTCCCTCCCACCCATCTCACCTCCCACCTGGTCCACTCCCTATTTTGATCCTGTCCTTCTTTGATAGTGGGTACTTCCAACCTCCCCTCCCCCAAGAATGCCCTCCCCTCCATCATCCCCCCTCTCATCCCCCTTTCCCCCATTCAGGAGAGTGAATGAGGGTAAGATATTTCATTTAGTATGTATGTGATTCTCTCCTTGAGCCAACTTCAATGAGAATATGCTTTTACGTTTTTGCCTTCCTGTTCTTCCCCTCCCCTGCAACTACTTCCCCTTGCCTCTTCTACATGAGATAGTTTACCCTACCCTGTCTCTCTCCATCTCCTCTTGCCACTTTCCTCTCTCACCTCTTGACTTCACCCCTTAAGAATCATCCCTTCCTTGGGGCGGCTAGATGGCACAGCGAGCAGAGCACTGGCCCTGGAGCCAAAAGGACCCGAGCTTGGATCCGGCCCCAGACACCCAACACACAAACAAAAACCCAGCTGCATGACCCCGGGCGAGTCACCCAACCCCAACTGCCCTCCAAAAAAAAAATCATCCCTTCCCATCAAATTCAACCTGTGCCCTCTATCCATGTATACCTGTGAACATATGCCATTGTACCCTTCTTCAATTATTTTCATAATGAGAAAGGTTTCATCAAACACAGTTATTGTTTTTCCATGTAGGAATGTAAATAGTCCAACTTTGATAAGTTCCTTTTGATTTCTTTTCCTTGATTACCTTCTCAAGTATCTCTTGCTTCTTGCGTCTGAATGTTAAATTTTCTATTCAACTCTGGTTTTTTCCTCAAGAATGCTTGAAAGTCCTCTATTGCACTGAATGACCATATTTTCCCCTGAAACAAGACACTCAGTTTTGCTGGGTAGGTGACCCTTGGCTTCAATCCCAGCTCTTTTGCCCTCTGGAATATCATATTCCATGCCCTTAGATCCCTCAGTGTAGAAGCTGCCAGGACCTGGGCTATTCTGATTGTGTTTCCACAATATTGAAATTGTTTCTTCCTGGCTGCTTGTAGTATTTTCTCCTTGATCTGGGAGTTCTGGAGCCTGGCTATAATATTCCTAGGAGTTTTCTTTTTCAGATCTTTTTCAGGAGGTGATCTATGGATTCTTTCAACCTCTATTTCCCCCACTGGGTCTAAAACATCAGGGCAATTTTCCTTGAGAATTTCTTTAAGGATGATTTCTAGGTTCTTTCTTTGGTCATGGCTTTCAGGTAGTCCAATAATTTTTAAATTATCTCTCCTGGATCTATTTTCCAGGTCAGCGGTTTTTCCCATGAGATATTTCACATTGCCTTCTATTCTTTCATTTATTTGGATCTGTTTAACAGCATCTTGATTTCTCATAAAGTCACTAGCTTCCATTTGCTCCAGTCTAACTCTGAAGCAATGAATCTCCTCAGTGAGCTTTTGAGATTCTTTTTCCATCTGGCAAATTCGGCTTTTTAAGGCATTCTTCTCCTCATTGCCTTTCTGAGCCTCTTTTGCCATTTGAGTTAGTCTATTTTTTAAGGTGTTATTTTCCTCAGTCAGGCTGTTGACTGTCATTTCATACTTTTCTTGCATCTTTTTCATTTCTCTTCCCAAATTTTCCCCCACTTCTCTTATCTGCTTCTTAAGGTCCTCTATGGCCTGTAGCCAGCTTGTATTTTCATTTGGGGCTTTTGGTGCAGGAGTTCTGACCTCACAGTCCTCCTCCATGCTTTGATCCTCTTTGCCCCTAAAATAGGAGTCCAATGTTGAACTCTTCTGTTTATTTTGTTTCTTTTGGCTAGGCATGTTGCCACTTAATTACTTGATTTTGGGGCTTGTTGCCACAGTAGGACTCTGCCACCAGACAGGGGAGCTTCCGCCCAAACGTGGGGTCTTCACAACCTCTGCCAGTTGGGTGGCCTCTGTAAAGCCTCCACCCACTCTGGCAAATTGGATACCCACCCCAAACTTCCCCCCAGACCACAATCCAGATCCAGGCAGTTTAAAGCAAGAGTGATTAACCCCCAAACTGGTTGCTGGATCTTCCTACAGTTCGCAGACCAGGAGCTAGAGCCACCAGTGATGCTGTAAAATGGCCTCTCTGCCTTCAGCAGCTTTTTGCCCCCAGGGGAGGAAGCTGACCCGTTCCCCAAATACTGGTCCCACAGTCCATAGGGCACTAACCTCTCACTTTGTCCTAGGCATACCTGTGCTGATAATTTTGGAATCACCACAACTGTTGGTGTTCTGGGGTTCCTCCAGCCGGCTGAAGGCCCAGCCGCCCTGGGGCTAAAACCATGGACCTGGGCTTGGCTCTGCATGCTGCGCTGTCGGTTCCCAACGCACTGTGTTGCCTGCTCTCAGAGCGCTGCACTGGCCGCTCCCTGCAGGGCTGCTGGGATGTCCTCAGTGGGAGGTTAGTTTCTTTCTGTCATTCTGTGGGTGCTGGGGCTCCAGAAGTTGTTCGGAGTCCCCTTTCACGTTGTTTGAAATTTGTGTGGGGCAGAGCAACTCGGAAGTGCTGTTTCTACTCTGCCATCTTGGCTCCGCCCCCTAACTCCATTTTTCTAAAGCTGCACTCATTATTCTGTATTTTCCCAAATCTATCCATCTTAACTTCTGTTTCTGCTAATGGTGCCAACAATTCCAGGAATTCAAACTCAAACTTCAAGTCATCTTTGATTATTTCTTCTTTCTCTTTCCACATATCAAACTAGTCACCAAGACTTGGTTTTCTGTTGTTTGGCTTTTTATTTCTTCTTTGCTTCTGTAAAGTCTCTTTCAATTTCTATGAGCTGCCTCATTTCCCCTCAGAATTTTGCAGTTGGTCTCCTTGCTTCAACTGTCTTCCCTCTCTAATGTGTCTTCCACATTGCTGTCAAAGTGATACTCTTAAACCACAGCTCTGTCATTCTCCTAACCAATAAGATCCAGTAGTTCCCTATTGCCTTCAGGGTCAAATACAAACTTCTTGGTTAGGCTTTTCAAATTCTCCACAACCTGGCCCCAATTTACCTTTCTGGACTTATTAGAGATTACTCCCACTTAACTTCTAGTACACTATGGTTCCAGGTATACTGCCTTTCTTGATGTTGCTTACACATGACTCATCTTTGTGTTGGCAGGCTCCCATGCCTGTAATGTACTCCCTCCTCAATCTCACCTCTTAAAATCACTTGTAGTTGTTCAGTCATTTCAGTTATATCTGACTTTTCATGACTCCCTTTGGGGTTTTCTTTGCAAAGATACTGGAATAATTTGTCATTTCCTTCTCCAGCTCATTTTACAGATGAGGAAATGGAGGCAAAAGGGTTAAGTGACATGCCCAGGGTCACACAGCTAGCTAGTGACTGACACTGGATTTGAACTCAGGACGAGGAGTCTCCCTGACTCTGGGTCCAGTTCTCTATGGCGCCACCTCGATGTCTTAAAATCACTAGTTACTTGCAAAACTTGAGATACCACTACTTACCTGGGACCTTTCCTGTTAGTGTCTCCCCACCCCACCCCCAAATATTACTTTGTATTCATTTTTTACATATTGTGTATATGGTTATGAATAACTTGTTGGCACCTACTGTAGACTGTAAGCTCCTTGGCAGTAGGGAATGTTCAATTTTGTCTTTGTATCACCAATGCTCACATAATAACACACTAAATTTTTGTTGATTAGACTCATTCTGCTGACTGGCAGCCTAGTTGTCTTAATAAAATAAAATAATATAAATTGCTCCAGGCTACAATAAATAAATATATATGTACATATTATAAATAAATACTCCACTATTATCTGGAGGATCAAATATAAACTCCTAAGTATTTAAAGCTCTTCACAACTTAAAGAGATTAGTGTTTAATAGACTTGAATAAAAATTACAGAAGAAAAATTTTGCATTTTATTATTTTATATTTATTTATGTATATAAAGATATTTTTATTTATGTATATAATACATATGGAATGTATATAATACATTGCTCTAGGCTCCAATAAAGGACTTCATTCTCTTCTTTCCGGGAGAAACTGCCTAGAAGCCACTTTTCACCAGAAGCAAAATCCCTGTGGTCCTCCCTGCTTTAGTGAACTTCAAACATTAGGGCTCCCACTACTAAATGGGCAGCTGGTGCCACTTAACAGAGGGGTAGTGATCCTGATGGCAAAAACAGAACCAAGGTGGGGGAGGCGGCTGCTGCTGATTCCACTGTTGCTGCTGCCTTCCAATCTGCCTTTCAGGGATATGAGAAATGTCTTGTGAAGACTGAATATATGTTTACAAAGGTGAGTAGGATAGGTCAAGATGTCAAAAATCCATGATTTCTCCTCCTTCCACCAATGCAGACTACAACATATCTATAATTTGGTGGATAAAATTTTAAAACTTTCCTGAAACTTAGCTATGGTAAGTGATCAGCTTCTAAGTGTCAGAGGCTACACTCAAATATGGATCTGCCTGTCTCCTGGATGTGTTGGACTTGGTGTTGGGTGGACCTGAGTTCAAATCTTGCCTCAAACACTTAATTATTCTATGACTCTGGACAGGTACCTGGGTACTTAATCTCTCTCTGTTATCTCATTTACCAAATGGGAATAATAATAGCACTTACCTCACAGAATTGTTATGAAGATCAAATCATTTGCCATGTATTGTGCTTTGGAAACCATGAAGTACCATCTAAATGCTAATTTTTGTTGCTGCTGTTGCTCTAGTTGTTCTTACTCCAGGCTGAGGTAAACAATAAATAAAATAAATTTAATTTTTTAAAAAGAGGGCTGTGACCAAATCTGTGAGTTTAGGAATTTCCTCCCCCCGCCTACCACTATCCTCCACTACCAGAAGGAAAGGACAGAGTGAGCAGCAGAGTGGGTCATTCTAAACTTGTCAATAATGTTTCCACTGTGTTAAACTCATTGGAAAGAAGTCATATTAGACAAGGTGGTGGAAAATGTCCAAGTTCAGCCAAGTTGAACATCCAAGGTTATTTCCTTTCTTACATGAATCTACGCAACTGGGATTCAGACCCTTGAATTTCTCTACTCATCCTAAGTGTCCCAGTCTTTTTTCTGTCTTCTAGCCCAATTAACAAACCATAAATTTCCCATTAGAATTCATATTTAGTGGGGGATTGGATAGGAGCACTCCCCTTGGATTTGGGTAGGCAGCTGGGACATTTCTGGTGATGTGCTAAGAGAAAGAAATGCAGAGCAGAAGAAGTAGCCAGGAATTTCAGATTCTAGTCCAAGGCTGTCCAAGACAAAAAAAAAAAATAGATTCTTACTGTCATGTGTATGTAGCTACTGGGAGAGGAAGGAATGGGGCAATGAGAGAGAAAAAAATCCTCTACACCACTATTGGAAATCCAAGAAAGGGTTGGCAATGACTTTGTCCCAACAAAGAGGCTGCCTCAAAAGAGACCAGAAGCCATCTCTCCTTACATCTTACTAACCAGTCTTCTTTGGCTCAACTCCCTCCATAAGGAACAACAAACCAATAAGGAAGCTTTAGTTTGATTTACCCTTTTGCAGAGGACTAAAGCATATAGTCACCAAATATGGCCCAAAGAAATGCCCAGAATAGATAGATCCATCCATCCTCCCATTCACAACTTTCCATTTAAATGACTTAGCTGGTTGTCCTTCCTCAAAACCCCCTGGCATTCTACTGGCTTTTACTTATGCATCATAAAGGATCATGGCTTAGTGTATACAGAAAAAAAACATGATATTGTGGATGTGTGAATCTCCTCCACTGATGCAAATTACAAATCACCTAGAATTTCATAGATTTATAGGACCTAGGGCTGAAAGGAACCTTTGTGATCATCCAATCCAACCCCTTCATTTTATAGATGAGGAAACTAAAGCCTAGGAAAGTTAAGTGACTTGCCCAAGGTCATACAAGGGGTGACAGAGACCAGATTCAAGCACAGATCATCTAGCTCCAAAGACAATAGTTTTTCACTGTACCATTTCTGCCTCCAAGTTAATAGACTTCAAGAGTTACTAAGGCTCAGAGAGGTAAGTGGCACTTGAACCCATGACATCCAAAATTCAACTTTAGCATTCTATCTACTTCGCTATGATGCCTTTATGGATAAGTGAATGGAAACCCCAGTCATCTGACCCCTCTCCTTCCTGTGCCAACAATAGTCAAATTGGCATAGGAGTGATCATCAAAGCTACAGTCAAGCTAAGTGCTCTTTACTTCTCCCTCCATGGCAGATGCTGACTGATGACCACATCTGGCAGTACAGAGCAGTGGAAAATAATGCATGGTTGCCAATAGTTAAAAGCTTTATAGAGCAAGAAAGTACAGCTCTGGAATAAGAGAAAACACAGAACTTTGTCCGTGTGGCAGTGATGCTTAGTCAGAGTTAAGCATGCCTGGCTGAGACCAAGGCTTCTCAATGGAAACTCACAATTCACCCTAGATATCTTTTGGTGACTCCTTGAAGAAGAACTCCTTGGGAATTAGAGAAAGGGGAGTTGCTGGCACCCCTTGTGGAATGGGTGTTAATTCAGCAGAACCTGTGGTTGTGAGGAACAAGATTAAGCCTAAAAAATTTCCTAGTCCATGGATCAGAGAATCATAAGTCTAGATCTTAGAGATCATTTAATCCAACTCCTTCATTTTACAGATGAGGAAACTGAGGCCCAGAGAGGTTAAGTGATGTGCTCAGTGTCACCTAGCTCAGAATCTGAACCTAGGTCCTTTGACTCCAAAAGCAGTGCCCAATGCCAAGATCATTTTCTGTTACAGCAGCCTCTCCTCCCATGTCATAGCTAACAGCCCACCCATGTTACCCTCACTCCATAGCAGAATGAAGCCAGACTTTGAGCTTCCAAGAACAGTTTGTCTGTCAGCACCTATAGGGTAGTACAGTGATTAATGAGACTTTGGACATGAGTCTGGAGTAAATTGTTCATATTTACTACCTGGGCTAGAGCCAAGCACCCTGCAAAAAAAGGGCCACTCACTAAATTCATGAGAATTGAGAGATGTACTAACTCTCTCAGGTTAGTAGAACCACTACTCAGAATAATCCAGTTTTATAGGCCAGGGCTAACTGCCCTATCCTGCCCAAAAGCCATAAGCTCCTTATAAGGACCCACTGACAGTTCTTTTTGGAAGGCCTCCTTTGAAATTTTCCCTGTCAGAATTGTCACCTTTACTCCTATGTGAGAACAGCAAAGTCAGATAGAGGTTCTTGGCCAACCCCAGCTTTCAGATTGAAAATGGAAAACATGACCCACAACACTGGCCTGGTCTACCTTCAGATAACTATGATCAGAAGGCTCAATGAGACAGAGTGAAAAGAGCACTTGGGGGAGCTTATCAAAGGTGATGACTCTGCTGCTTGATCCAGTATGTGCAGGAAACAGGGCCATTGAACAAGTAGATGGTCCAGTGGATAGAATTGACTTGGAGTCAAGATCTGATTTCAGGTCTCTTAGACACTTACTAGCCATGTGGCTCCTGGGCAAATACTTATATTTCTATATTATATATAATTGTCATTATATATAATGACTCAGTCTCAGTTTTCTCATAAGTAAAATGGGGATAACAATAATATCCATCTATATCTCAGGGCAGGTAGGTGGCACAATGGATAGAGTACTGGCCCTGGAGTCAGGAGGACCTGAGTTCAAATGTGTCCTCAGACTCTTAACTAGCTGTGTGACTCTGGGCAGTCACTTAACCCTGATTGCCTCACCAAAATTATAAGAATGATCCATATCTATATGTTAGGATTGTTATAAGGATCAAATGCATATGTAAAATGCTTTGTAAACCTCAGAAGTGCTATATAAGTGGTAGCTGTTATTACTAACTCAGGGCCTGGAATGCCATCCCCATCCTACGGTACTGGCTGCTCATCTACCAGCTTAGCTGGCAGCCTAGACCACCTTGGCTTCCCTTCCTCTCCCAACTATCAGCCTTCACAGATGTGCCAGCTTCTTCATCCAGGAAGTCTTCTGTTTTCAGTCCTCTGCCCTTGAGAAAAGCACACAGCAGGTCTGTCAGAGGAGACCAGGGTGGCAAGGGTTTTAGATTTAGAGCCCTAAGGAAGTGCAGAAGCTGGCTGCTTCACCTTCCCTCCCCATTGTTCAGATGTGAGGAAACTGAGACACAGGCAATTGAGGTAAATGATTTGTCCAAGATCATACAATATGTCTCAGAGGAGGCATTTGATCCCAAGTCCTCTAATTTCAAAGCCAATCATCTTTCCACTGAACTGTGTTCCTTCCCACCACCATACCCTGAAAATCTCAATCTTGTCCTCCCTCCATGGGTCCAGGAGAAGTACACCAGCTAAGTTCTGCTGATCTTAGGTATGCCAGAGAATGAAACTATTCATGGCAAGGGAAAGGCAGGTCCTAATGGCATCATTGGAGCAGTAGAGTGTGTCATGATTCACAAGATGGAAAATGCCAATGCCTCTGGCCATCAGTGCCCAGAATAAGGGTACCAGTCTCCCTACCCAGGCAGGAGCCCTCACTGTACAGAATTTAAATAAATGAGATCTCTATTGGGAGGAAAACATTGTATTCAGTTTTTTTTTAAAGTCCAACCCTGGATTTGTACATATTGTTGGTATGTGAATTTAAGCAAATGCCTCTACCTTCCAGGGTCTTAATTTCCTTTTCTGAAATTAAAGGATAGAACTAGAGAATCTTTAACGTCTCTTGCAGCTCCAAGTCTCTAACCTGGCATTGTAACAAAGGCTCCTGGGGAGCAGCTAGGTTTTGCAGTGAATAGAGCACCTGCCCTGGAGTCAGGAGGACCTGAGTTCAAATCTGGTCTCAGACATTTAACACTACTAACTATGTGACCTTGGGCAAGTCACTTAACCCCAGTTGCCCTGCCTTCCCCCATCCAAAAAAAAAAAAAAAAAAGAAAAAACAACAAAAAACCAAAGGTTCCTGGAACCTGTACAAGGCAGAGCCAGGGACTAGAACTGCTGATGAATTATTAGAGATAGGCAAAGTTAGGTAGGATATTATGTGACAAATTGTATTTTATAGTGTTTCAAGGAACACCACCAATTCAAAACTTAATTTCCTCCTTCTTCTTAGACTAAATTTCTCATTCCCTTTTCCTAACTTAGAACCAGTTTGGGAAAACATACTTTAAAATGCTTTTCTCTAAACATTTTTGATCATGTTTTCCTATCAGCTAGAAAAACAAACAAACAAAAAACAGTGCTCATATCCCCAATATATTTACATTAATTTATATATAAATTATATATAATATATAAAAGTTATGTGTGTATATAAATATGCTCACCACTATCCCAGTAATTGTGTCCATTATAAAAATTACATAAAATCAAAATATGGAATGAGATAAAGATGAAATAACATTTGAGTCAATGTGGAGCCCCTGCAGTTTTTGAGTAGGGGTGCGGCACGATCTGACTTGTGCTTTGGGAAAATCATTTTGGCAGCTGAATAGAAACTGTTTTGGAATGGGGAGACACTGGAAATAGGGAGAAAGTCATTTCAATACTGTAGGTGAGAGGTGGTAAGGACTTGAACTAGGGTTGTGGCTTTGGGGGAGGCCCTCAGAATGTCCTCCACTGAAATAAGGCAGTTTAGAAGGAGAATGGGTTTGAGGGGAAATAAAACATAATCATATGTGTGGTGCACATTGTGATCCATGCATGCTTGATCGTCCTTCTTGTCTGTCCCACTCAAAATAAAAAAGGGGAAGTTGGCCCCTTATTCAGCAGTCACTGACCCAAAAGTCAAACCCACCCTCTACTAGGTACCTGCTACAGCCAAGAATTGATCTGGGAAATGGGAAAGGGTATTCTGGGTGAGGAGAATTTTCCCAGTGGCACCTATATAGCTACAACTGTGGGTACCCAAGTGATATTTATGTTATAACTATCCCAAGGGACCAATTCATGGGGGAGAAGGGAAGAGGTTGCAAACTTGCGCATTAAGGGGAGGCAGCAAAATGGAGAAATGTTGGTGTAAAATAGTAGTTGTGGTTGTTTTAGAAACAGATTCCATGATTGGCTATCAGGGGAGGGTAGAATGTGACCCATCTTTCCAACCTTCTGATTGGTTGATCCCATTATCCATTGCCCATTGGTTCTGCCATTGCCTCCTTTGAGTCAAATCACAATCTTCCAGGGCATTATTTTCCACTTTGGAGACCACTGTTCTAAAACATTAGTTCTTAGTTTTCCATTTTCTGCCTTTTAATCACATATTCTCGAAATATCACAGTCCCTAATGTCATGGGATTATTGTCACTAATGATTTTGTATATTGTTTGTCCATCTTCCAGATTATGATGTATGTTCTGAGGCTCCTTGTGAACAGCAATGCACAGATAACTTTGGCCGAGTTCTATGTACCTGCTATCCAGGGTACCGGTATGACCGGGAAAGACACAGGAACAAAGTGAAGCCTTACTGCTTAGGTATGTCGGCTAACTGCTTGAGTTTGCAACTTTTGAGAGATTTACTTCATCTTACATAGGCTTCTCCATTGGTCAAACACTTTTTTGTAAGGTCTCTAAGGACTTAGAATTTTACTAACCTTTGACTCCTTTCCCTAAGTCTTCAAATCTGCAGGATGGCATCTCACTTGGAAGTATACTAGTTGTGACTATTATTTGTGATTATGGAAACACCCACCATGCCTCTCAGACCACTTCCAGGAAAATTTCATGTATACAACTGATACCGTTTAACTACTCAATAACAAATAAATAGAGGGAAGAGGAAAAAGAAAACGACAGATTCATTATGAAATTGAAAATAGATCATAAAGAAAGTTTTGAACCAGAGAACCAAATAGAAACAAACTTGTCCTTTGATTAGCCATAGAGCACAGGCAGCTTAAAGAGGAAGAGACTAACATGTGGCGGGCAGCTTGGAACCAAGGGAAAGGAAGCTAAAGAGGCCAACATTCTGGGCTGTGACTGAAGAAATCATTAAAACACAATCTTGTCCGCCCACTGTCACACAAACCTATCCAGGGACTACATGCCAGTGCCATCATTTGCTGGCTCCCTAAGTCTCTGTGGCAAATAGCTTATGGTCAACTATACAAAGGAAGGAGAAAAGAATCAGATGTGGAATTAGAGGACCTGGATTAACATCTTGTCTTTGTTCCTTAGGATCTCTGTGACCTTGAGTGTGTAAGTCACTAAAGTTTTGAGTACCTGTTTCTTCATCTACAAAATGAGGGACTGCATAACTTTTAAATTTCCTTTCAGTGCTAAGACTAGTATGTTGTGCTCCTAGCATGGTGACCCAAGGTGTAAAATAAGCCAAGTTTTGCTATGTAGCCAGCCTTTATCTTGCTTGACTTTGCCTCCTTCAGGCTTGCTAGACTCTTTGGGGGCCATTCTCTATAGAGTTAGGTGGTCCTTTCCACATTTGGGAGAACTGGGCCCTATGAGGTGCCCAATAAATTCCAAACCTAGGACTTTAATTTTTTTTTTCAGTTTTGAGCCTGCTTTTCTCTACCCCACCCCAACTCCCTTAATTCTTATAACTTTGGGAATCTACAAACCCTCGATGTTGCTTATAAAGATCAATCTGAAGCTTGTTTTCACCTGCTTCATCCTTTCTTTTTTATATCACCAATAGGTCAAAGGCTCAGGCAGTGCCATACTCAGTAGGCAGCTGGAGGCTGGAGCGTAGGTGTCAGTTTGAAATACTTGGAACACTGCCAATAAGTGGCAGGCTGTGATGTCACAATGCCCACTAGCTTGTGCATTGCAAAGGATGAAGGGCAGGCACCTAGTCAGTGAAGCTTCCATTTTCAGTGTTCTTACCACTTACCTGCAGTGACTGGGAGATGGGGAGTGGGGAAGAAAGGCCCTTGGCAGCACATCAAGGAAGCTCGTGGAACATGCATCAGACTGAGATGTCATTAGCTTCCTAGAGTGCACACCCAGCCTCGGTCTGTCCAACACATGTGCTCTGTCTGAAGCCCCAGTATCATTGCTTCTGTCTGCTGGCACCTGGTGTTGTTTACAGACTATGTATGTGAAACTTATTCAAGACCCCTCCCTCTCCCACCTCTCCCCTGCCACCTTCCCATGGGTTAAAAACATTTCCTTTCTCTGCATTTCAGCAGGGAGTGAATGTGATGTAAATAGATGACCCTGGCTTTGAAAGCCCTGTTGACTCATTTTCAAGCTTATGAGGAGCTTGTTAGTCTAGAGGGAGGAATTTTCAGGTTTCAGGTCACTGATGGGCCAAATTTCACAGGGAGAGCACTCTGCATGGAAGTCCCAATGTTCGTCAGATCCTTTTAAGTGACAGTGACATTTCCCAGCTATGTTATTCAGTCTTTTTTTTTTAATTGAAAAAGACGTTCTAGGTTGTCTTACCCTTAGACTCTACATCAGCAAAAGAAGGCATTAAAAAGTCTTCAACTTGCCAGGACATTTGAAAATAAAAATTATGCTAATTGAATTGCAAATAATGATAGTAAGCAGATGTTGTATTTGTTTGGCATATGCTTACTTTCAAAATATTTTTCCAATTAAACCAACTAGTAGGAGAAATTAAAATAAGTATTATTATGTAGTCCTATAGATGGAGAAATTGAGGTATAAGAGTTACATGACCAGGCTTACGTCACACAGCTAGCTAGCAGCAGAACTGGTCCTAGAACACACTGCTTTGGGATATCTCCACCATGACGGCAATTGAAATGAGTTTCTTTCACAGATGGGTCATATGTCTAGCTTCCCACTTTATTCTCCATTAGAATGTAAACTCCTTAAAGTCAAGAACTATGTTTATTTTTTGTCTCCACAGCACTTAGCACAACACCTGTCAAATTGTTGTTGTTGTTCAGTCATTTTCAGTTGTGTCCAACTCTTCGTGACCCCATTTGGGGTTTTCTTGACAAAGATACTGGAGTGCCTGTGCCATTTCTTTCTCCAACTCATTTTATAGATGAGGAACTGAGGCAAACAGGATTAAGTGACTTGCCTAGGGTCACACAGCTAGTAAGTGTCTAAAGCTGGATTTAAATTCAGGAAGATGAGTCTTCCTGATTCCAGGCCTGGCACTCTATTCACTGTGTGATTTAGCTGCCCAAATAGTAAGCTTTCAAATAGTAAGCAACTGAATAAATGCTTATTTACTAATTAAATGATTAATTGATTATCCAAAGTCACATTGATTGAAGTTGTACAAAGAATATCATCTGGACAGAATGCCCAACTCAATATAATCTATTCCATAGGAAATCCATTTTCTAAAGTTCTCTAAGTACCTCTGGACATTGGTTCAAATACAGATATCGATGAGTGTGCCACCAGCAATGAGACGCTCTGCTCACAGATCTGCATCAATACCTTGGGCAGCTACCGTTGCGAGTGTCGAGAGGGCTATATCCGAGAAGAAGACGGGAGGACATGTACCAAAGGAGAAAAAGGTGAGCACTGCATGGTTGGAGATAGAGCGGAGTTCAATGTTATTTCCAGCCTCATCCCTTGAAATAAATACAGGCACAGAGGCCTGAAATAAATTGGGAGGTGTTGTGGGGTATGTTAGAGAATCAAGAAAAAGTAAGATGGAGATGTGAAAATATCCATAAACATGAGAAACAATTACTCATATTTGCATAGTAGTTTAAGACTTCTAAAATAGCTATACATTATCTCATTGGAGCCTCACAACAACCTTGTGACATAGATGTTATAAATAATATTAGCCTGATTTTACAGATGAGAAAACTCAGACTTTGGGAATTTAAGTGACTTGCCCAGGATCATACAACTAATAAGTGTCTGAGGCAGGATTCAAACTCAAGTCTAACTTCTAGTTCAATGCTCTGTCCACTATACCAAACTACTTCTCCAAACCAGAATGTCAGGATCATAATTATTCATATAAGATCTGTAGCCTCTAAGACACATTTTTACACACTGGAACAATAACTGCTTCACAGGCAGTCCTAAAGAAATTGGGAGCTCCAAAACCTAAACCTTGTCAGACCCTTCACCCATAGTAGTGTGTGTGTGTGTGTGTGTGTGTGTGTGTGTGTGTGTGTGTGTGTGTGTGTGTGTGTTTTGCAGGAGGTAAGAAGCAGTGTTTCTAAGAGTAGTGAACCAAAGGGAGAGTGAGTTGGGAAGGGAAACCTCTGATGAAAAGAGCTGGTAAAAATGATATCTCCGAATACATACAGGAAGGCATCATGATAGAATGTAAAGAGCATTGTTCAGGTTAAAGAACCTGGATTTCCATCCTGACTCTGCTACCTGTGTAACTTTGAGTAAGTCTCCAGACCTCTGTTTCCTTATCTGTAAAATGTGGGGACTGGATGAGATGGCCTAGGTCAGAAGCCACCCAGCTCTAACTCAATGATCCTAAGTTTTCAGACTGGTAGATTTTGGGAAGAAATTGTACACCCAGTAGAAGGAGTGCGTCTTTTACTTAAAAGCTCACCAATAATTCAATAAAGCCTGAACATATACTTTGGTAATGATAGAGGACAGAGTGAGTGGCAGGCATGCTGCATCCTCTGAGAGGATGTGGATGGAGGAGGCCCCACTCTCCTGAAATATTAGATTAAAATATTAAGCATTCACATACGAGGTCAGTAATACCAATCTATAACACATCTGCCGTATGCAATCCAGATGTCTGAGCTTCCCAGGGAAATGAACAACTAGGATCTTGGATTATTTGCTTATTTAAACCTATCTTGATGTGCTGGTTGCTAAGTGTGCAAAGGTATGCAAGTGTTAGGGGAAAGCACATGTAAAGAAAACTCAGATCTGGTTTGCATATTCAACTAAACTATTCAATTTGCTTCCTGATAAACTTAAAATAAGGGTGTTAATTCATGTAATAAAAACATATTCATATAGTGCTTTAAAGTTTGCAATGGTTTGTAGACATTACTACAAACCTATGAGGTGGATCCTACAAATATTATTAATCCCGATTTTACAAATGAAAGAAATAAAGCTCAGAGTTGCTAAGAGTCTTTCTTATCACCATACAGCTAATAAATAAGGCATGGAACTCAAACCTAGGTCTTCCTAACTCCAGGTGTATCTATTATACCACACAAGTGACTAAATACTTTCTCCCCAGTGAGAAAAAAAAATTGAATTCAAAATACTCTCTACCAAAAATTATTAACTCCCAGATACTTAAAGATATACAACAGGACCCAGAAAAGGAAGGCTACAGTGTGGCATATAGACCATGGCATAATACAGAGGAAGGAGTGAATTTCATGGGGTCATCAGATTCCCGATCCCATCTCCAGGGTAATGTTTACCCATATCAAGTCTTACTCAGCAAGAGCTCACAGGGGAGAAAGCTAATCATTGGCCAGCGGAGCCTGCAGAAGGAAACCAGATGTGCTATGTATGCTCGTAAGACCCATACTCTTAAGTCTGGATGCTGCTGTGATCTATGAGCTGAAGTCCTGACCATCTGCTATTTTGTATCAGTTAAATCCCCAGAAAGGGAAGGAAGCAGGACCCTATCAGGTTATCAGTTATGGGTTTTCCCTAAATTTACTGGGATTGGGGTGAAGGGAGAGGAGGAATCAGGTGTAAGTCACATGTATCAGAGAGACAAAGGGGAGGTGAAGAAGGAAGGACTACCCATAGGAATTTGGGCAAACCCTGGAACATGTGCCTGAGATATCAGTGACCTAGGCAGGAGGAATGCCTCCAGAGGCCCCATACAGACACAGGGAGTAGTCTGAGGGGGTAACAAGGAGATGCTGGAGGCTCAGGGAGTTGCATGCTGATACTAATTGTACTTTAGTCTCCACTTATCTCCTTTGGTTCTTCTTAGTCACTAGCAACTCCCTCCACCCCATAAATATCAACCCACAGTGGGAATCTACACAGTCTCAAGAATCATGATCATAGATTTAGCCCTATGTGGAAGGAAGAATATCTACCAGAGCCCCTGCCATGTGGGCTGTTAGATTGTTTTTCTCAAAAGGATATCTTCTAGTCCAGGGATTCTTAACCTTTTTTGAGTCATGGACCCCTTTGGTAGTCTGGTGACACCTATTGATCTCTTCTCAAAATAATATTTTCAAAGGGATAAAATAAAAAAAAACAATTCTATTGAAAATAGTTATTTTTAAAAGTTTTTAAAGTTCCTAGACCTTAGATTAAGAATCCCTGATTTAGAAAACTAACTGACTCAAGGAACTAAAGGTACATATTGTTAATTTGGTATTGCTTCCTCATCACATGAGTACAAAAAGCCACATGGAGTCAAAGTTCTTCTCTGATGCCTGACAGGCAGAATCCCATGGGCACCTCAGAGGCAGGGGACCTGAGGTCAGCTGAATCAACATGGTGTCTTTACTGAATATCTTTCCTATATTTTAAATTTCATTTAACTTTTTTTTGCTTTTTGGAGGGGGGAAGGCAAATGGGGTTAAGTGACTTGCTTAAGGTCACACAGCTAGTAAGTGTTAAGTATCTAAGGCCAAATTTGAACTCAGGTCCTCCTGATTCTATTCACTGCACCACCTAGCCACCCCCCTGAATATCTTTCTTAAATATTCTTCCCTTGCTATGCTTAAGAAAATCTCCTTTTATCAATTGGTAGATGAACTACAAGCACCTCATGTTGTTCCAATCTTGAACCTAAATCATCTGGTCAGCCCTGACCTGTAACAGCAGGGAAGGGGCTTTATGAATCCTTTTGTCCAGCCTCCTCATTTTATAGATGAGGAAAGTGAAGCCCAGAGAGGTTAGGTGATTTCCCCATCATCACACAGGTAATAAGGGGTTCACCTAGAATGGTGCTTATTGGAGCACTGTGATTAGGTCTATGTGAGAAAGGAAGGTCCTTGTGGCTGGTGGACCTGCAACACAAACATTCCTCTGAGCATACAAATCACAGGGAAGGAAAACTGATTGCACAGTTTCCTCTTATCCCCAGTAGACAGATCCTACTTCCCATGAGCTAGGGTTAGGGATTACAGTGACTTCTTTCCTTCCCTGAAAGATAAATGACATGAGATACTAATATGATACTTGGATAAGGAAGCATTATTGGCAGACAAGTAGAAGAGGCTGGCGATTTTACACATTTCACTATGAGCCTAATTTCCATGATGAAGAATGGACTGGTTAAAAAAAATAACAATATTCTAAGTGAGATGGTTTGTTTGGGGTATTTACTTTCAAATTTGCTTTAGCATCAGAAATTCCTTTTCCTCTATTATATCATGTTTATAAGAAGCATTACATCTTCCTATCTTAATAGAACTATTTATTGTAGAACTGGAAGGTACCTTGAAAGAACAAATTTTCAATCAAGAATTTAATAAGAGTTTAATATGTGCCAGGCACAAGAGAAAAACAAAAAATAGATCCTATTCTCAGGAAGCTTACATCCTAATGGGGAAGATAACCCATGCATAAGTAAGTATATACAATATACATTACAGAGTAGGTACAAGGCATCTTTAGGGGGAAAGGCACTCACAGCTGATCTAGGGGTAAGCATGTAAATCATTATTATCTCTACTTGCTAAATAAAGCAACTCAGTTCTGTAGAGGTTAAGTGACTTGTATGAAATCAAAAAGTGTCATAGAGGGAATGGAAGCTACAATTGCACAATTAATAAATATTTATTAGGGATCTCTTAATGCATCACCTTTTTATTTTTCTAAATTTATTTTATATTTAATTTATGGAATAAAATGAGCATTTCCATAACAGTATAATTTTTTAAAAGATTATTACACATGAAACTGCAAATCTATTGTGTACAACTTGCTATTCCTTTTAAATATAATAAAGTTATGTAAATTTCTATTTTTTCCCCCAGAGGTGCATCACTCTTCTATTATATTATGCTGCCTTACTGAGGGCACCAGACCAAGAGTCAGGAAAGTTTGTAGAGAGACAACTATCCTTAAAGTGTTGAGAGGAAAAAGAAACCAGATGGCAGAGTGAATAGGCTAGTTTTGGAGTCAGGGAGATCTGAGCTCAAGTCCTATGTCTGACACATACTAGCTGAGTAACCAAGAGCAAGTCAGTTAACTTCCCAGAGTTCCAAGAAAATATCTAACAATCTAGGTCAGAGATGAGTTACCAATCTGCCTCAGTGGAGTACAGGAGAGCACTATAGAAACAAAACCAAGGTCTATACCAAAAAAAAAAAAAAAAAAAAAAGCATTAGGCTGATAATCTCAACTGTAAGGATAAAGAATAAGAAAAAATCTATTAGGTCATTAATCTCAGCTATAAGAAATCTTTTTAGGGCTCATTAGAGTCACTAAGAAGCAGCATAGATATTCCCTCTGCTCTGGAGTAACAAATTACAGTATTTCATCACAGATTTTTTTTTCTGGCTAAGAGATAATTATTATTAAGTATAAACATATGTGATATGAAAGTCTTTTCTTTCCTCTTTGGTTTATTACTTCACATTACCCAGTGTCTGAAAAATTAAAGAAGGTAAAAGGAGTTTTAAATTAAATACAGCAACAGCTGGTTATTAAGAGAGGGTAAGTGGAATGGAAAGGGGAAGAGTGACCTGAATATTGTCTTTTGATGATTGAAAGGTTACAGCCAATTTACCTGATAAATGATAACAAATATGCCTGGACTACATAGGGCTTTGCCAAAGGCAAGATGGCCCGTGGCAATAGTGTTATGGTCTCCTCTTTGGAAACACAGAGCCAGAGACAGTTTAGCAAATGATAATATTTTGTGCAACATTTGAGAGAGAGGGGAAGAGATTGAGGTAACTAATATATTGGGAGAGATGACATGAAGGGAAATGTCCTACAGCTAATTAGCTTGACTAGTTTCCATTTTCTCCACTTTGTTTGTCTTCTGATAAAATGTTCCTGACATCTAGAATGGCTTATTATAATTCCAAGTGTCAGACATATCCCAGGCCCTCTCAGAAGTTTCCAAACCCCAGCAATTCATGGACCCAGTTTGCATGACCAATGTTGAATAATAAACTAACATACTTTGCATATTTGTGGGACTTTCCTCATGCACGATGTCGGTAACATTTTGTGCCTTTTTTTAAAAATTAAGTCTGTAAAGTGCTACTAAAAAATATAAATGTGCCCTGAGATAAATAGCTCACATACTCAATCCCTGAAATGCTACAGAGGGGTCAGGGCTTCATATAAAAATAGAGCTACATGCCACCATGTGGTCAGTCAGCAATATTGCACTTTCACAGAGAACGAACTTAAAGAAAATGTATCTTGAATAGGATTTTTCTCACAGAATCATCAACACAGTCTTCATTCGATGAGACTAGAAATAGACAACCTTATATTCTTATACTACATTTAAAAATATCATTTAGAAAACTACCTTGTATCCAATTCAATACAATTCAATACATTAAATGCTTTTTAGTTTCAAGGCACTATGGTAAGCCCAGAGAAGATGAAGGCAAAAATTAATCAGTCCATACTCTGAAAGAGTCCACTTTCTTTGGAGAGATTACAACACACACATAAGTAAATATAAAAGAAGGTGATTTGAACACTGGAAAATAAGGGGGATCAGAAAAATAACGACAAAAAGGAGTTGGCAGCTAATTTGAATACTGAAGGAAGGGAAGGGTTAGATAAATTTCCGAAAGGCAGAAATAAGGAGAGAGTGCATTCTGGATGTAAGGCATAGTATATATGAATATGTAGAGATGAGAAGTAGGGGATGTTGACATTGGGAGCATCTAATCATCTAGTTTCATTGGAATATGAGAACAATGTGAAATCAGACTGGAAAGAGAGATTGGAGCCAGAATGTGGAGAAACTTGAACACTAAGGCTGAGAAATTGGTATTTTATCTTAAAGACCTCACCTTGTATAGAACATTGTTTGGGTTTTTTTTTTTTAAAGCAATTGGGGTGAAGTAACTTGCTCAAGGTTACACGGCCAGTCATTATTTATGTGTGGGCGCTCATTTTCTGAGGCCGGGACCAATCCCGGGTTATCCAGATGCCGGAGCCGGCGCTCTTACTCACTGTGCCACCTAGCCACCCCTCATTGTTATTTTTAATACTACTCTCAGAAAGTTTCACAAGCAGGTTGAATAATGTGTAGATTCTAATGGGATATAGAAAGCATTTGATAGATTTGTATACTGGTGGATGTGGGGGGAAGCAGGCAGCATTATTCCCCTTTAGAGTGTCAGATAATTTTTTTTTGAGGTATTAAGCTACTAATTTCGATGGAAGATGTAATAGCATTTTCTAAATGTTTTTGTAGATTATCTATTTCAGTCATTTTAAACACAAACAAGTGTTATATCATAGCTCTCAAGACATGCCCCTAAGGTGATGCAACTGTCTCAGAAAAAGCACAGCAATCAAAAAAATATAGACAGAGCTGTTTCTGAGAGACCCTCTCATCAAAGATTCAATCATTACCAGAAAGCTAACCTCTTGCCTTGTGGGGTTGGCACCAAGCAGCACCATAAATCATCAAAAAATTGGTAGAAACACTCTCCTTTCTTCTGCCTTACTAGTTAGCCAACTTGTGAAGAGAAACAAAACTGTATCCAAGTAAATTTCTCCTGGTGAGGGGAAGGGAAGGTGAGGAACCTAGAACCATTCCTGCACACTAGAGATTCATTCAAATTTTATTCTGTGAAAAATCCAAATTGCCCCAAGGTATAAGGATGAGGCAGCATAACCAAATGTACTGCCATGGATAGCAACCCTTTCTTTTTCACATAGTCCCAAAGGGGGCTCCATTGTTTTTCCACAACTTCCCTGTGGAACTTAGCCAACTACTCTCCACGCTGTACTATTGCTGGCCATGGTGCTGACTGCTTTTTTGTTACTGCTAATAACAGGATTTTAAATATACTTTGAATGGTAACATTGTTGACACTATGTCCTCTGATAATTCCTTGAAATGCAAAATTAGACATTTTCAGGGGAAAATGAGTACCTTTTCAGGGTCAAAGACAGTGCTTTATGTATAATAGGTGTGTAATAAGTATTTTAATTGAAATAAAAGCTTTTCAGCAAACACTTAGACTCCTACAGAGTAAGCAAGACCCAGTTTTCTGTGATGTCATCAGATTGATGTTAGGGAAATTCTGGGACTCCTCAAATGATACTAGGAATAAGAGCACTAGTCAGTTCTACCTCTCCAGTACTACTGTAATAAAGAGATTCTGTAGATAGACACACAAATATTTATGTATCTTATGCTATATGTGTAAATGCATATATGTGTTCATAGGTGTGTATGTGTGTGTATGTGTGTACACACACACTTAAAAGTCCCATGGAGTCTCAAAGTCAGAAGGGACCTCAGAGGCCAACTAATCCAACCTATACCTGAACAAGATTTCCATCTTCAGTATAACTGATAAGTGATAATTTCACCTTTGTTTACAAACCACCTCTGATCATTTCCTGAAACAACCTAGTTGGGAAGATTTTCCTTATGGCACAACTAAGTTTACCTTGCTATATAGAACAAATCCTTCCTCCACAAGGCAGCCCTTCAGTTATATGAAGGAAGCTATCATGTCTCAATTCCTTTCCTGGGCCAACTTTCTTAGACGTTATAATTAAACAGTGTTTGGTTTCAACTGGCTTCTACTTGTTGTTTTTCTATGCATTTACAATGTTGTGGTCATTACCGACTCTGCTTACTTCTCTCTCTATTAGTTCATATAAGTCTTTCCCATGGCTCTCTGAATTCTTCATATTCGTAGTTCACAGTGATATTCTATCCAGCTGTCAGTGTGGGCTCCTTTCCCTCTTGCTTTCCCTCCCCTCCCCCAACCCTGACTCCAGGCTGCCCAAAACCCATTGAGACCCCCATATTTTTGCCATTCTCTTTATCTTCCCTTGACCCCATTAATATTATATTCTAAAACTTTGCCAGGAATTAGTCATTCTCATTCCATTTCCCTTTTTTTGAAAATTGAGATAACACTTTCTCCTTTCCAGTACCACAGAATCATTCTCCATGATCCTCTAGAGGTCACTGACTGTGGCTCAGAAATCATAGTTGATGGTTATAACAGTCCCTTAGGGAAGAGGTATCAAACTCACAGACCACAAACTACCTACAAATCTCAGGAGTGTGACTCAAAGAAGATTAAAATATATTTGGGAAATGCTTAACAAAATAAATAAAAATACAATACAATATAATGTCAATTGGTGATTTTCTGCATCAATGTGCAGCCAAGTGGAATATGTTTCTATTCGACACCCCGTGCCCTATGGTATAATTCATATGGACCTGGTTTCTTAAACTTATAAAGGGCAGTTAAGAACTCTTTTACTATCTCCCTACCTTTTCTGGTTACTGACAACTTCCTTGACATTTTGTTCCTGGAGTTAGTGCCACCCTAACCCTTTGGGCACTCATTGCTGGTTCACATTACCCTACTCAAACTTTTAGGTTTTCACCAGCAGAGAGAGGATTAAGTTGTTAGGAATGAGAAGTATGTTTTTGTGCACTATTCTCCCGATACCTTGTCCACTCATTCACTTATTCCACAAATATTTGTTGCATGCTTACAAAGTATTATAGAGAAATTCAAGTTTAAGAAGACATATTCCCTGCCTTCAAATAATCTTGAGTATAGTTGGTATAATAAAGCAAATAGACAACCACAGCATAAGGAATTCTTTTATAATGCCCGCCAAATAAGAGGTGCAAATAATTGATTTAGAAAAGAGAGTAATTATTACCAGCTAAGTAATTACAAAAGGATTCATAGGGGAACTGGGATCTGATATAGGCCTTGAGATAAGATTTTGGTAGACATAAATGAGGGAATGAGTTTTGTGTTCCTAAAGAGAATTGAGCAAAAGTATAGAGGTAGAAAGTATAGGGCATGTTACCACCTTTAAGATAGGAAGAACAGATCATGTTTCCCCTGTGATCCTTAGGTTATCATTGGTACCACCAGTGATTATTTAAAGAGTTTAGTATGTATGGAGTCCACATGCTAGGTTGCTTTTAAGTCTTTTGGATGACACATGCCAGGTAACCAACTGTCCTGCCAATCACATAAGCCCACACTATCTCTTTCTTTGCCATTTACAAATATTAGCAGAACACTTTCATTTGGAAACCATTTCTACCTTTGCTCACTCTCTCCAAGCTCTTAATTTTTATATCTTGTTTCTGCGTCAAGAAGATGATATTTCATTGGCTGTTGGATCTGCATTCCTGTCACTCTTAGATTCCTGTGTCATAGTGAAAATAATTTTATAATGAAACCCTAGAACATGGAAGGACATACTAGCTCATGGTAGGAGATAGTTTAGAACTCCTGAGGTTAGCATGGGTGTGACAATGTTCTCCATATATTTCATCGGGTTTAAGAGAGTTGTGAATATGGTTTGTGTTCCTCACACTTTCTGCTAGTCCTTTGCTCGCCAACTTGGCTTCAAGTCCGTTACATTGATGTCATTTCCCAGTTCCAAACTGCTTCCTGTAATCTTGCTCTATCTGGAAGTGCTTGCTGATCTGCAGTCAAGAAGACCAGTTTTGTGTAAAATGCACAAGAATCATGTTGGGATTTGGTTATGATTTACAATGCATGAATAATTGGCCCTTTTAGGTGAGTATACATCACATCAGGTTTATAGGATCTGCCTTCCAGAGAGTGCTGATAAAAGGGTAGTGGCAAACAGTTTCACATCCCAAAGTGGAAAAGCTCTGGGGACCCTTAAATCAAAACAGCTGGGTTCGAAATGCAGCAAGGTCTCTTTCACATCATTCCCCCCTGACCTGTGGCCCTCCCATCAGTGACTGAAGAGCTGTACAAATTGCTAACATGTATACCTTGCACGTTTCAGGGTCCAAGTAGAAGCCTGCTGATGCCTTCATGCACAAGAGGTGATTCTTTTCAACCTTTTAGATCTAACTGAGCCAGTCTTCTTTCCCAGGACATGATGAGAAAGTAGAGAATGTGCTGAAGGCAGGAACCTGCTGTGCCACTTGTAAGGAGTTCCACCAAATGAAACAGATGGTATTACAGTTGAAACAAAAGGTATGCTCTCTGAGTCTATTTTGAAAAAGGAATTATGGGACATGGGTTGAAGTGGAATTACATTTATCAAAGGAAGGAAAAAAGTGTTTAAGGCACATACTTAGGAACTGAATTGATCTGCCAGAATGGTATTGAGCCCCCACTGAATGTAACCTAAGCTCCCTGAGGGTAGGATCTATGCATACTCTTCTCTGGAAACCCCCTCCCATTGATCAGTACTGTGCCTTATCCATAGTACAGTTAGTGCTCTATTAGTGTTTGTTGAGTTTTATTTGGTGCTTGGGAAAAATATACAAACTCTTGCCCTAGGAGTTCATAATAAAATGGAAAAGCAAATAAAATACAGTAATGAGAAAGGTTTCAGTATGAACACCATTCAAAGAGAAAGTTTTCAAAGTCAAGTCCCAGAGTATTGTGCATAATATAATCACTCTGTTGGTGGTGAATGTATGTGTTTGGGCCATGTAGCACACTACAGATCAGATCAACCATCACCATTTATGACAGTGTATTCTCTGAGTTTGAAATGACTGCTCTTCCTGACACATGGTCCCCAGATAGAAAGTCCCCAACATGTGCTCTAATTTGATTTTTGAATGTGAACAATGGTTCTTCTGCTGAAGCTCATCATGAGCTTTTTGAAGTGTGGAGCTCAATAATTATAGAGGATTCTCAGTTGACAAAGGATATCCAAGTGGTATGTAAAGCATGGAAAAGGAAAGCAAAGTTTTAGGGATGAAACTTCATCTGGGGAACACATGTGCAGGAGAGCAGCCATGTTTAACAAAAGGCACACCCCACCACAAATGGTTATAATTGGTCAATCCATTTTATGGTATTGCCACACAAGCCTGACAAGAGATCATTTCAGAAAGTAAATCATTACACTATGTCTGATATACTAGGAATTTACCTTGTAAACCCAGCTCATTGTAACACCCCTTGAGAAAATACAGAACTTTACATAGAGAAACCAATCAATCCAAGTTTGTTTAATGATGAATAAGTGAATACAGCTTTTTAAAAATGCCATTCCTGAGGTCTGCTGACCTAATATTGCAAATGATTAATAAAGTACATGGGTTTAATCTGCTTTTGACAAAATTCTAGTTTGTCATTTATCTTACTATGGGTTCTTAGTACAACAAAAGGGTATATAGAAAGCTTTTCACCTTGAGATCGAAAGGGTAAATAAAGGTATATATTTTTTCCAAGCTTAGCAAACAGTCATGGCTTTATAGCTACTTAGCTATGTGGCCTTGGACAAGTCACTTTTAAAATAATAGATTTTTCATTGGCTAGATTTTTCCTCATAGAACCAACCCCGCACCGTCCCTTAAAACAAAGGGGTTTTTTTTTTTTGGTTGTTATTGAAAAGAGAAAAAAGTCAACAAAACTAATCAATATATATATATATTTAAACCTGACATCATATGCAGTACTCCATCAATATTGGCCCCCTCACTTCAGCAAAGGGGTGTCTGTACATGTAGGTGGATATGCGTTGGGATGTCGTCTCTCTTCTTTGAGACCAAGGCTATTCTTTGTAATGTCACAGCACTCATTTTTTGTTTCATGGTAGTGTTTTTCATTTACATTACTGTAGTCATTGTGTACTGTAGTCATTTTCCTGGCTCTACTTTTCCTGCTTCTGCTTACTTGATTTTTCAACAGGTAATGTAAATCTTTCCTTATTTCTTTGTATTTATCATATTCATAATTTCTTTTATTACAATTATATTCCATGATATTCATGTGCCATAATTTGTTTAGCCATTCCCCCACTTGGGTCATCTTGTTTATATGTTTAACCTTTCTGGGCCTCAGTTTTGTCATCTATCAAATGAGGGTCTTGAACTATGAATAAATGAAAAGCATTTATTAAGGACTTACTGTATGTAGATCATTGTGCTAAGATCTCTGGAAATACAGATAGAAAAGCAAGAGAGTCCCTGCTCTCAAGAAGTTCACATTCTAATGGTGGAAAGAGCTGCAAATTAGATGAAAGGATCCCCTGGTCCTCAGGATGCAACAGCAAAGCAGATTGTAATGCTGTCTTCTTTAATGTTATTTCCCCTTGTATTCATATCTCTTTCTGAGCTTGAACCACTTGATGGTACCAAGGACTTTGGTATCAAAATCTTTCTTTTCTGGGTCTTCAGTAAGTGTGGTGGCTAAGAAGGCAGGGGTCATAGCACCCATGGGAGCAGTTGTCAGGTCTTGTTCCTTAGTAGTCTGAGGGCAGGTTTTGATTGAGGTGGTAGCATTGGTTTGACTCACCTGGAATAGGCTGCCTTGAATCACTCCTTCAGGATGTATTGCTGCTTCAGCTAGCTTGGTCCAGCAGTCCCTGACAGTTGTCAATGGAGATGCCTTGTTCCTACTCCCCAGGGCTTGCTTCCTGGGATGATGGCTGTGTGGGGTGGACTGGAAGGAGGCTAGTATGACCAGGAGAGTGCAGCTATTTCTGGGGCTCTTGGCCATACAAGACAGAAGTTGGCAGTCAGTAGTCAGTGTGTGGTGACAGGGAAAATGGACCCCTTCTCCACAATGATTTTACCCCTCAATTTAGCTCAAGGGTTCTTAAACAGTTTTTGTATTGTGAGGCTCTAAGAAAACTTATGGACATCTTCTTAGAACAATGGGGTTTTTTTAAATTAATAATTGAGGGTCAGCTAGGTGGCGCAGTGAATAGAGCACTGGCCCTGGAGTCAAGAGAGCCTAAGTTCAAATCTGGCCTCAGACACTTAACACTTACTAGCCATGTGACCTTGGGCAAGTCACTTAACCCAGTAGCCCAGTCTTCCACTCTCAAAAAAGCAAAAAATAAAAACCAATTAATAACTGAGAAAATACTCAATTTAAATTAGAGTTTGATAAAAATCAAGATGTATTTTTTTCCCATCTAAGTTCATGGCCCCTTTGAAATTTCTCCATGACCCCAGTCCATATACTGCATATTAAGAACTCTTGATCCAGATGTCAGAGATCCCTTTTGACTCTAAAGTTTCATTAATTCATGAAAATTTCTTAAGTGCATAATTTCTTAAGTGCAAGGACTGTGCTAGGTGCTAGAGGAAGGAGAGGGTTTAGCTGATATCTAGTCCAGGGATGGGGAACCTGCCATATGTGGCCTTCTAGGCCCTGGGGTGCAGGCTTTTGACTGAGTCCAAGTTTTGCAGAACAAATCCTTTTATTAAAGGAATTTGTTCTGTGAAGTTTGGATTCAGTCAAAGAACCGTACTTGAGGACCTAGAGAGCCAAATGTGGCCTAGAGGCCGCAGGTTCCTCACCCCTGGAATACCTGCCATCTTAAAACATGCAATCTGATAGAAGAAAAAGGCCAAAATACACATAACTTTATTATGGAATATCAAATGTAAAGTAGGTCAGAAATCTTTAGAACAAAATGCTTTATCCTGGCTGAAACTTGAAATGCAGCATCTAGGAAAACTGTCATCTCATGGTGACACTTCTAACACAGGAAGTATTAAGGAGTTAAGGGTTGTGGTTTGTCAGGAGAACTGAGTATGAATAAACATAAGCCTTCTCTTCCCCTTTGCAGGGAAGGAAAGGTGATTTATGTTCATTTTGAGTTGTAACAATGGGATAATCAGATCAGTCATTTTGGACCTTCTGTATTCCAACAAGAAAAGCTAAATTTGTCTTGAACTTTAATAAAAATGTAATGTTTACAAAAAGAAACAGAAACAACCAAAATGCAATGTGTGGGGTTAGAAGGGAAATCTTGGTTAATGGTCCCTAATGGGAATTTCAGCCATCACTTAAATAAACAAAGTTAATGATAGAAACAGTTTCCCTGGCTTAATCCATCAGTTTGCTGAATATTGGTAAGCCCTAGCCAGTTGATGGACTTCAGCAGTGTTAGGTAGGCTTTTAAATATCTAACTAGAAATAAAACAAGGAGTATGCAAATTTGAGGGAAGGCAAACATGTTTGTATGAATATATTCCAACACACACGCACATACACATACACACACACAACATAAACACATCTGTGAGGAAAGGAAATCAATCAGTTGCATTGGGGTTGATAAATACATTTGTCATATGCTGTTCATCCAAGGCAGATTTCACAAAGAATCTAATTTTCAAATTGCATGTTAATGATTAGAGAATCGTGACTTCAGCTGTCACTCAGCTTATCAAATGATAAATCTTTCCCTATTTGCTCACTGAAACCCAGTGGGTGGAGGCAGGATGCCTCAGGTGTGAGTGAGCCATTCTGGTTTAATGGTAAGAGCACTGGCATTAGAGTTGAGGACTTGAGTCTGCATTCTTGTAGCTGTGCTGCTTGCCACCTTTGTCAAGTTGCTTGATTTCTCTGGGCCTCAGTTTCCACATCTGTAAAGGGGAGGGGAATGGAACAAGATGATGTCTAAGATTCCTTTCAGCCCCAAATGACCTAGAACACCCAACTGAGATAATTTTATGAGATACTTAAACATTCCCTTGTCGAGTGCATTTCTAACAGGGACTGTGCTGTTTTGTTTTGGGGTTTTTTAATTATCTATGGCAGAAGAAATACACAAAAGAGGAAAAAGAAGCATAATGCCATCTTTGAGATTCTCCTACATAGTTCTTAGCATAATGTTCTGCACACAGTAAGTGCTTAACAAATGTTTAATGAACAAATGGCTGATGAAAACACCTCTTTTCTATGACTTTTTTTGTTATTTCAACAATAAAAGTCCTTTGGATTAAACCAAAGACAGATTTACCTTATAACAAATTCTACTCCTTAGTAAATAACATTATTTTTCCTTTTTTTTTTGTTTTGTTTTGCTTTTTGGAGGGGGGAAGGTAGGGCATTTGGGGTTGTGACTTGCCCAAGGTCACAGGGCTAGTTTTGTGTTAAGTGCCTGAGGTTGGATTTGAACTCAGGTCCTCCTGACTCCAGGGCCCGTGCTCTATTCACTGTGCCACCTAGCTGCCCTGACTAAATAACATTCTAACATGGACATTTGAGGAATTTCATTAAGGAATAACTAATTTTGAAGTGTTCCAATAGATCTCACACCAGTTATTGCATAAGTAATATCGTGAAGGCTAATCATGGAAATAGTGATAACTGATATATATGTGTATAAGGTTTACAAAGAACCTTCACATACAGACTCATTTGTTCTTCACAACCATAGCCAAGGCAGACGGGTATATTATTAGCTTTTGACAGATGAGGAAACTGAGGATTAGAGAGTAGGCCACTTGCCTAAAGTCACATATGGAGTAAGTGGCCAGCACTACATCTTCTGATTTCACCCAACACTGGTTCTGCCTCTGTCACCAACCATCTGATACTTGTGGTCACAAATGAATGCTAACCATTAGTACCAATAAGCACTAGGCTGGCCGAGATAACCATACCACTCTGTACCCTAGAGAGTTACCAGTACCACCATAAAAGATGGCACAAACAGAGGTCTAAAGAAGCAGCTGTGATCCTAGCATGGCTGTGCCGCCACACACACGTGCGCATGCACACACACACACACACACACACACACACACACACACACATTCCTAGTGGGGAAAACCAGCTAAGAAAAACTGGAGCTGGTTTACAAATGACGCGCTTGGTCATTTATCTTTTAGACAGTGGTCTTTGTCTTGCCAACTCCTCCAAGATAAATTAGAGCCATGAACTCGGCCAACTCCTTAGAGATCAGCCATTCTCCAGCACAAGCCTTTTGACATGATGAGGTGTGATCGCCAGAGGATAATTCCAGAGGAAACAAGACAAGAAAAAGGATAGTTTGGTATATTTTGCAAGGCCCACAGGGGATGTATGCTGAGTCAGGGGGAAAAAATCCAGGGAATGGCTTATTTTGTTATTGCCTCTATCCTACAGAAGAGGGAGCAGGCTCTCTATTCCCAATCAGGAGATAGCCCAACCTAGGCACTGAATAGTTCAGGGGACCAAACAACAATCCAGTTTGACTCAAAAATTAATTGAGCAGTTTGAGCCCAGCACTAAGGTAAATTCTCTAAACATATAAGGAAATATATGATTAGATCTTGTACTCAGGGAGCTTATAATCTCAATGGAAGAATAATAAAACAAAATTCTTAGTCAACACTAATGAAGAAATATTATGGGTGAAACATGCAGTAATAATAGAACAGTTTATTTTTATATACTTATTTTAAGATTTACAAAACACTTTATATAAATTTCTTCATTTTATCCTCAAAATAATTCTAGGGCCTAAGTACTGTAGATATCATTATCCCCATTTTACAAATGTGAAAGTATGGGTCAGTGAGTTGCATATGGCCACATATCCAGTAAGGATGGGTGATGGGATTTGAACCTGGGCCTCTCCTGAATCCAAGTTCAGCTTCCTACTATATTATGCTGCCCCTAAAAGCCAAGACATAATCACAAGAAATAATTAAATAACAACCAAAGGTAGTAGTTAACTAAGAACTCAAATGACTTTAAATTTAATAGAAGGACAGAGGAGGAAGAGTTCAGTGTGTATAGCCTGCTAGCTTGATGGCTTCAAATTCCTATCTCATGTATATCTTTAGCTCGCTGGTTGATTTGGGGGAAATTGTTTAATATCTCTGCAACTTGGTCATTTCATCTGCAAGTATCATAGCTCCCACCTGTAAAATAGGCCACCAGTTAATCAGTGCCAACCTACTTCTCTAGCTTGGGAAAAAATGATTTCAAAGTGACTCTGAGGTGCTTTACCAAACACAAAGTTAAATTTCCATGTTAAATTTTGGATGTGGATATTAATGGTATGATTGTTGGGACCCATGAAATGGAAGAAAACTTGAAGAATATTGCTGCAACTTCCCTCCCAAATACTTCACTTCCTTGCACACACTTTATAGTTATTACAGGGAATGGATCCAAGGATGGCTCAGCAGCACTTAAGCCAAGCCCCTAATATTCAGACTTTATTTACTAAAAGCACAGAGGAATTGAAAGTAGCCAGAAAATAATTATCCTGCTGAGGTCAGCCAGGAAACTGAGGTTAACACTCAGTGTGTCACCCAATGAATAGGACAATATAGTGGGCTTTGCAAGGGTGAACAGGAGGGGGCAGCTAGGTGGCACAGCAAGTAGAGCACCAGCCCTGGGGTCAGGAGGACCTGAGGTCAAATCCGGCCTCAGATACTTAACAAAAACTAGCCGTGTGACATTGGGCAAGTCACTTAACCCAAACTGCCCTCCAAAAAACAAAAAAAACAAACAAGAGTGAACAGGAGGGCTTCATAGGAGAGAAGTGGAGAAGGAGAGTCTAGGAGATTTTCCTGAAGAAAAGGGTCACCTAGTCTCTGGCACCCAGAGTTTTGACTGCAGAATTCATAATCGTAAGATGTTAGAAATGGGAGGAAACTCTCTGAGCCCATATAGCACAGGAGTTCTTCACCCTTTTGGGAGTCAGTCCAGTGAAGGCTACAGACTCCTTCACAGAATGTTAAGTGCATAAAATAAAATACACAGAATTATGAAGGAATTCAATTATATTAAAATAGTTTTCAAAATATAAAAAAAATCAAATTAATGGATTCCAGGTTAAGAACCCTGATGGCTCAATCCCTTTATTTTATTGGTCATAGAAGTGAGGCATTAGATAAGGGAAGGGATATGCCCTATTAGTAAATGATAGAAATCAGACTGGAATGGTGCAATAGGAAGAACGGTGAATTTTACAATCAGTGAGCATGAATCCTGTCTTTGCCACATAATACTTGTGTGATTTGGGGTAAGACATTTTGCCTGTCTGAGCCTCATCTATAAAATAAGAAGGGTTGGCTTACATGACCTCTGCAGTTGCCCCCCAGCTCTAAGTGGGGTCTGAGAAGCTAAATCTTCCAATTCTGAGGCTAGTGCTCTTTTCACTCTACCCCACCAAAGAATCATTTATTCTTCATATTTGTTTCTTTCACCAGAAAACAAGTAAAGATAGAATTGTGTGCTTTCCGGTGACACTATTCCCTTAACTCCACTTCTGTTAATAGGACATGTGTTTGGGGCTGTTTTTCCCATCATGGGGAAAAAATTCACCAGATCAATCCACATATTCTCTTTCTATCATTCTTGAGACCAAAGGCACACATTTGTAGGATGGCTGGCCAGGGTTAGGAGGCCAGGCTATGTCCATGAATTTGAGCTCGAGTTAATCATTAAATAAGAGCTTGACCTCAATTTTATAAAGGTCCTGTTAAAAGTTACTTTGCACTTGCTTCTTCAAAGTAGTAAGGCTATCATAAGAAGTTACAACAGCCTTATATGACAATCTGACATGTTAAACATTTATTATATTCAGAATCATGTTTCATAATAGAAGTGTTTAATGTAAATATGGTTGGCTTACCCTTCATGAATCTCAAGTTTATTCCACTGGCAAGATAGTATATTTCCATGAGTAAAGGAAATTGTCAGTTTATAAAAACATATCACAAGAATACCACACTCATTAGGTCCCCTGAGGGTGGAAAACAATAATGCCAGCAGTAATTCTCAGAATCGTGTTTCATAATGAAGATGTTGAATGTAAACATTGTGGAACCTGTTGCCAAAAACAAACAGTAGAAAGATAAAAGTGTCTTTTGCCACAGTGAAAGTCTTTTTGAGAGCAGAAAATTCACCATCCTACCTATATGTTATTCACACCTAATAATGTTTGCCCTGGTATTCTGGTGTTGGATCAACAGATGTGTTTACTATCTTTGATACTTTTCCCTAGAGCCTATGCAAGACCTCCTGGCTATCTTGTTTGTTTTTTCCTGATGTTTTATTTTGGAGGTCAATTCCCCAATGTGTAATATTGTACATCGTACATAGTATATTTGAAATTTGAAATAGAGGCCAGGAGATGAGTTCTATATAGCAACCTCTCCTTTGTTTTGTGAATTATATCACAAGTCTCCCAAAACTTTAGCATGAAATTTAAGGCAAAGGAAAAGAGAGAAGGGGATAATCTGAACTAGGAAATGGAAAGTGAAAAGTGATCACCCTAAAATGGTTGTTCTGGTTTTGGCCAATAATACAGAGAAAGCACCCAACACTTAAAATAACAGATCGTATCTCAATAATTCCATGTCCAAAGGTCACCAAATGCAATGCCCTCTTGCCTGGCCACTTTTTCGCAATGATATTTGCTCTAGCTAGAAATGTAAGGCTCCTCTGAACCAAGAACAAATGCCCATAGTAACCTACCTAGATTCCAAGGTGGCTTTGGAGGCTTAGGGATCTTGAAGGTCTGGATATGGTCCAGGGTAGGCCCCTCTCCCAATTTGCACCAGGTCCTGGCCCAGGGAACTCCAATATTTTTCAGTAAGGTCCAGTTTAATTTCTTAGGACAAGTGTAGGAAAGTTAGTTTCAGAGAGCTGATTTTATCACTATCATGGAACTGTCTACCAACCTAGAGTTCATCACTGCCCATCTTCCCTACCTGAGAAGTCCCTAAGGGACTTGGAACTCCCCGTCTGGAGTCATCTCTCTAGGGGACTTCTGACCCTCAGACTTCACATGTCCAAGTACATCAGCAGATCTGTGTCCATTGGAGCTCGTGTGATGATCTTTCTCACCTCTGTATTATCTGATCTGTGCCTCGAAACCAGTTCTGTTTTCATGAAAAAATGAGGTCTTCTCTTTTTTACTAACCATAACATGACAGAATATTATAGATGGAGTATATAGCCACCCGGTTGTTATGATTTAAGAGGTTGAAAGACCCTCTTATCAAAAATGTCTTCCTCACTGGCCTCATGATCAAAGATGCCCCTGGAATTCTCCCTCTTAGTTATTCCCAATAGCAATCCTATAGCACTTTAAGGCTGGCAAAGCATTCTACAAATATTTTCACTTCATCCTCACAACAACTGGGAGGTGCTATTATTATCCCCATTTTATAGATGAGGAAACTGAAGTATATGAAATTACTTAACCAAGGTTACTTAGCTGGTGTGTGAAACAAGATTTGAACTTAGTCTTCCTACCTCCATGTCCGGCACTATATCCACTGAGCCAACCAGCCTCTTCTGAGTTAACTTCTTTGGGTTACATGTTAGAGTCTAGGGCAAATCACATACGAAAGTCTTTACAAAATCCTAATACATGTATAAACTTGAGGAGCTTAGGTTCTAGATGTGATAGGAACTGTTGATAAACAATGTGGCAAAGCAAATCTGTTAAAGTTTAGAGTAACTACATTATAGACTGTTTTCTCTATTCTCTGTCAAGTGAAAAACAAAGGCTACCATAACTTGGGTCAAGAAGAATTAAAGTCCATATCAGTTATTAGCATAAAATACATCTTTCTTTTAAAACCTTTAAAGCAATTTGGAATTTGAATTTTTTGGTTAGATTAATTCTATTACACATATGACCCAAGTTACTTTCATACACTGAAAGATTTGTGATTTCATTGGTGTGGGTGGGTCAACTTTTCATTGATGAAGATTGTTAACCTTTGTTTTTCAAGATTGATGGTGGCCAAAAAAATCACCAAGTAGCCTATCTTCTGGCTATGACACTCTGAATTTGAGGCTGATCCTTAGGTGATAGCCAATTGAGGGTCTCTTACTACATCCAACCGCAAAGGCTTTATAAATTGTAGCACCATGCTTGTGCTCCATCGATGGCTCAGTATAACATGGTACATCATGGGGAATGGTGGATTTGGAGTCACAAAACCTTGGTTCAACTCCCAGGTCTGCTATTTTGCTTCTTATGTGACCTTGGCAAGTCTCAACTTCCTTGGACTTCAGTTTCCTCATCTTTAAAGTGAGGGGGTTGAAGTAGTGTGACACAATGGGAAAAAAATGTAGTTGGAGTCAGAGAACCTGAGTTCAAATTCTTGCTCTGACATTACATTTATGATCTTGGTAAGTCACTTAATCTCTTTGGGCCTGAGTTTCCTTATCTATAAAATGGAAGCATTGAACCAGAAGACCTAAAGACATGATCTAAATTAATGCTCAATGTTTGAGAATCCAGGGTGATTTTTAATTCTGAGGAGATATTGAAAGAAGGTTTTGGTGAATGACAGGCTGAGTTATTAAGGCTTAAAAGTTTAAACACTACACAAATGCTTTATGAACTTTACTTATTTTCTGACAAGAGTTCATGTTGTTCCCTGCCATCAAATCAATCCAATTCAGCAAACACCTGTTAAGCACCAACTATGTGTAAGATATTTTACTAGCCTCTGGGGATAAAATGACAATAATTTTAAAATCTCTTCCCTCAAGGAGCTTATGTTTTACGAAGGGGGATACAGCATGTACACTTACAAGTAAATGCAAGATATACATTATAAATAATATGCTATCATACTATATGATTTATTTTATGTAATATAATATAATAATAAAATAGTGCCACAGATTAATTATTCTAATTAGTAATATTCACTGCTTCAATTAATTTCTCACATCAGCCAAAGAAGGAACCAGGACCTTAAAGGAATAAGTTATAGGATAGGTGAGCTGTTTTTAAATATGGTAAGGAGGAGGGTGTCCAGAGCATGGGGTACTAGCTCATCCAATAGAATATAAGTATGAAGGGAACTTTATGGATAGAAAGCATTGAGAGTTTTTCAGGTTAAGAGTGAAAGGAAGGGGGTGACTAGGGGGCACAGTGAATAGAGCACTGGCCTTGGAGTCAGGAAGACCTGAGTTCAAAATCCAGCCTCAGACACTTAACACAAAAAAAAATTAGCCATGTGACCTTGGGCAAGTCACTTAACCCCAACTGCCCTCCAAAAAGCAAAAAAAAAAAAAAAAGAGTGAAAGGAAGGAAGCCTACTACAAAGTAAAGGAAAAGTGGGATTTTACAAATAAATATCACTTGCTTCACAATTTTACCAAAGGTTATTACTGAGTGTTCAGATGTTACTCTAAGCCTCATCATAGGTCTTGGTCCCAGAGAGATTTAGCTTCTATCAGCTAACCAAAGAGAATAAGTCCCAGAATTCCAGGCCTTTTCCAAAAAGATTTTGGTTCTAGTCTAACTAATTCTGGTGACCTTTGGCTGTGTGTTGGTGAGTAAGTCACTCCATCTCTCTCATACACAATTTTCTACTAATTTAAATGAAGTAGGACTAGATGATCTCTAGGGTTCCTTTCTCTGGCCCTTTGCACTGGGAGCACAGCTGCTTTCAAAACAAGCAGATGAGAAGATCTTACACAAAACCATGAACCTCTCCTTTCTAACAGTGGTACATTACCTTCTTTCCAGATTGCACTGCTCCCGAACAATGCCGCTGACCTGGGCAAGCATGTCACTGTTGACAAGTTGCTGGCTTCAAACACCTACCTTCCAGGACCTCCCGGGCAACCCGGAGGTCAGGGCCCTCCAGGTGAGTGAGAAGAGTGGGGAAGATGAAAGGGTAATGAAAGCCTCTGAGAAACAAGCAAGACTCTCCAGTGGGCAAATCACATTACTTCTCTGTGCCTCAGTTTCCAAATATGAATAAGGGGGTTGTAACAGGTAGGATTCTTCCAGTTCTGATTCTATAATCCTTTGTTTCAGTAAAATGATAGCAGCTTGCCATCAACAAGTAAGTCATCAATGTATCACCTACTAGTGGATGAATGGGGGAAGAATACTGGAAGGTCCTAGATGATAGCAAACTGAGCAGACATAAGCTGCTTGTTGAATGTCCAATGTACATATTTAAGGAAGTGGGCACTCAAGATGGGATCAACCATATCCACCAGCATTTTAGGAGTAAAGAATCAGTGCTATGTAAATGGATGGAATCCCTAAAGATAAATATAGTTGGGGCAACTAGGTGGCACAGTAAATAGAGCACAGGCCCTGGAGTCAGGAGGACCTGAGTTCAAATGTGACCTAAGACACTTGACACACTTAATAGCCATGTGACCTCAGGCAAGTCACTTAACCCCAATTGCCCTGCCTTCCCCCCTCCAAAAAGCAAAAAAAATTTTAAAAGATAGTTTTCAGAGAAACCAAATGAAAACATTTGAATAATCATTTCTCACTGAGCCTTTAAGACTAATCATTAGTCACTAAAGGAAAAGAGGAGGTGTGCAAGCTCGTTTTTTAAAAATATGAACTTTCTTATCTGTTATAGGACACTGATAGTCCACTAACATTCCGTGCCATTCATTTTTAAGTAATGGACATCTACTAAATTGGTTTTTATTTGTTTATTTGTTTTTTAGATTGGTAGCTTTTGATTTTATTGTAAATATAGTTTAGAAACAAGTGTATTAAACCGACTTAGGGGAATATTTTCAGCCTTGTTCACATGAGCGATCAACTTATTGGTGCAGCAACAATCTTCCAGAGTTCTAACTGCTATATACATGCATAAATAAGAAACTGGGGGAAAGTTGCTTCAATTGACTCTACAATAAACTTCATTTTGCCACCTGAGTTTCTCTAGAGTATTGAGGGAAAATTGAAAATTATTGTAAGCTTCACATGTTACATCCAAATGTTTAAGTATGAAGTTTAGTCTTTTCTCTATGGACAAGTAGACTATACAAGCATTTTTAAAATTGTGAATAATTCTTTAGAGAGCTTTAAATAAAGCATTTGTGAGGTCATCATCATAAAAAATATCAGCTGCCATTATGATGGTAGTATGAGTTTATAAGGCAGAAATTTCTTCTTCAGACCAACTGAAAGGAACTTGAGGATCAGTGCATAAGTCATCTTTCAGCCAATACAATTCTTTAACCTTAATTACACCTCCTTCTGTTGCAGTGAGGTTCCTGTTTAGGGCAACATCCCTTTCACACATAGTCAGAAGATGATCACCCACTTCTGTGCAGTAACCTGTCTTAGCAACCATTACTGTGATAGTGCTGGCAATCCTGGTGCCAGCCCCAATCTCAAGCATAGTGCAACTTTTGAACAGGTTACATCAGAACAGGATGTAGTCAGCTAGAAGAAAAACTCACCACACCTGTTTGCCAACATCTTTTGGAAGGGTGGCCATGGTGTGCTCTATTTTAACCATATTGTGGTGGATATTTTCATGCTCTTCTTCATTGAAATTTTTTGCTCCCTGGGTTAGAATTTTAGGGTCTATCTTATTTCTTTTTTTTTTTTTTGCCTTTTGGAGGGCAATTGGGGTTAAGTAACTTGCCCAAGGTCACAAGGCTAGGTTTTTGTTTGTGTGTGCGTCAAGTGTCTGAGGCCAGATCCAAACTCAGGTCCTTCTGACTCCAGGGCTGACACTCTACTCACTGTGCCACCTAGCCGCCCCCTAGTAAATCTTATTTCTTGATGGCTCTTTTTGTTTTGTTACAGAGAAAATCAGTGGTCTTCTTAACACTTCCAAGTCACCATCATTATCTAATAGAGCTTCTGTTCTCACACAAGGGCAAGGTTGAGTTTCATTCTTGTTCAGAAAATCTATAGCATTGCTATTCTTGCGACAGGATTCCTGAATATTCCTGTCATCATGTACAGTATTTTCTATTTGAATGTCTTTTTTGTTTTTTACCCTTAACTTGAGTATCATTCCAAGAAATTTTATTCCATTGTGACAGAAAAACAGATTAACCAACAGCATTCAGATACACCATGAGGTGCCTTTTGTTTGGGATATTTAGATGCACATCAGACAGCACAGTGTCACTTTTAAATGCAATTTCTTCCACAACTTCCTCCTCTTCTGGGTCCACCATCATGTAATGTTGCTATTAATTTGTATAAGAGCATCCGGATGCTAGGGTGAGGCTATGTCTGAGGGGACCCACCAACACTCCAGCCCACTAGTTGCGGGGAGCCTAATCTTTCTCTTCTCCCCTGTCATGTTTGTCATGTGCATGCATCTACAATACCCTAAGTCCTGTGCTTTGGGGATGTGAAGTAAAAAGTAGCACTTCTGTCCCTGTATAACTCACAATTTAATTGAGGAGTTAAGACTTCAATATTTAATAAAAAAGAAATAGCAATGACTACACAATTGGTAGAGCTGTGGACCAGTCCAACCATTCTGGAAAGCAATTTGGAAATAGGTCCAAAAGACTATTAAACTGTGCCTACGCTTTGACCCAGCAATACCACTAGGTCTGTATCCCACAGAGATCAAAGAAAGAGGAAAAGAACCTATATTTATAATAATATGCATATCAGCTTTTTTATGGCAGAAAATAATTAGAACCTGAGGGGGTACCCATCAATTTGGGAATGACTGAACAAGCTGTGGTATATGAATTTGATGGAATATTATTGTGCTATCAAAAATGATGAAGGGGACAATTCCAGAAAAACTTGGGTAGATTTGTATGAACTTGTTCAGAGTGAAGTAAGCAGAACCAAGCAAACAATTTATACAATAATGATGTTGTAAAGATAAATAACTTTGAAAGATTTAGGAACTCTAAAAAACACAATGATCAACCATAATTCTAAAGAACTCATGATGAAACATGCTATCCACTCTAGAAGAGAGCGGCTTTTCAGAGTGTAGATTGAATCATTTTTTTCTTTCTTTTTTGTGGACATAGCCAATGTAGTAATTAGTTTTGCTTAACTATACATATTTGTAATGGGTCTTGTTTTTCTTGTGTTCTCAATGGGTGAGGAAAAGGGAATTGAGAGAGAGGGGGAGAGAATTTAGAACTGAAAATAAATTTGAATTTTAAGAAATACTTAATGGCATACACACATAAAACAGTTAGATATAATTGTGATCTGCTCTAATGGAAAAGTCGAAGGGGGTATGGGAGAAGATATGGGAGAGAGCAGATTGGAGGAAGCGATATCTTATGGGACTGCTATTCTGGGATGGTGGGTCGGGGGAAAATGGGGAAAAAATTGTAACTCAAAATCTGGTGGAAATAAATGATGTAAACCAGAAGTTAATAAAGCATTTGTTTAATAGATATAATTGTGATCAATCAATCAATGAGTAGTTATTGGATGCTTACCATGTGCCAGACCATATTCTAAGTGCTGGGGATAGAATGAAAAGCAAAAAACTCATAAGAACAAAACTAGTTCCTGCCCTCCAGGATCCTACATTCTAATAGTGAGAGGACATGTTACATACATGTTATAGTTACATACAGTATATATGTATATGTATATATGTGTGTATATACATACATATATCACAGATGAAAAGTAATCTGAAAGGGGAAGGCATTAGCATCTGGGAGGGTTGGAAAGAACAGGAAAAGTGAGGCTTCCACTGAGATTTGAAGTCCAGGGAAACTAAGAGGAATCATAGTTTTAAAGCTGGAAGGAACCCTAAACAGTTATAAAAGCACAGTTCCAAAATTTCTAGCCATCTATTGAATGAGGTAACTTTTTTCCCCTTGTGAAAAGTTTTTAATTAGAAAAATAAAGAACTGAGTTTCAGAGAGATGAGTTGCCCAAGGACATACAGGTATGAATGTCAGAGTTTGGTTCTCTGACTCCAAATTTAACATTCTTTCATTCTACAATGAAATACAAATATGGTTGGTACTGGAGGTCAGAAAAAGGAGAAATCATCATATATAGGAATGATCAGGGTAGGTTTCATGGAAGAAGCAGGGCCTGAGCTGAAGACTTGAAGAATGGATATGATTTGGTAGAGGAAAATGAGTCAGGGGAAAAAGTAGAGACAGAGCCAAACTAATTTTTTTTCTTCCCCAATTCTGTCCTAATCCTCTGTTTTGCCTTAAATGTAGTAGAAGCAATTTTAAGTCTACATCTATTTACAGAAGGAGAGTTGGTATTGGTCTTCATCTCCATACATCTCCCCTAGTGTAGATCCTATGACTAATCTACTTTCTGGTCTTCTCAGCAAATCTCTTATATAAACATCTTGCTATTTATCAATGAATGTGGTATCTCTTCTTATGAATTTACTTCCATCATAGGCTTTTCTCTTCTCTTCAAAGCTTGGGACATTCTTGTTTCACTGGAGGGAGGTCATTTCTGATTTTATATACATACATATACACACATACAGATGTGTGTATATGTATGTATATAAAATCATAACAAGGACAAGCTATAGAGTCAAGAGAAAAATTACTGTCTTTCTCCTTCATGAATTCATGTCCCAACTTTCTGGATTATTTTCACTTCTGCCCTCTGGTTTCTAACTTGGGTTGAGCTGTCCAGGGTACTGGATTTGGACTTTTAAAAACACACTCCAAAACCTCTATCCATAACAAAGCTGGAAAGGACCTTAAGCAGTTATTATAGCTCAGTTTCATGTGAGAAAACTGAATCCTACAGAGATTAAGTGGCTTTCCCAAGGACATACAAGTAGCAAGTGTCAGAAGTAGGACTGGAATACTCTGACTCCAAGTTCAATTTCATTTCACCATGTCATATGTGTGATGAAGTGCTGTTAATGGCTGTTACTGGAAGCCAGAAAAAAGGAGAAACAATTTTATACAGTAATGGTTTCATAGTTTATGATTGACTTAAGTTGAATCATATGCACTACACCTATTCATGAAGCTCACTTTTGTTGTTCCATGAATTTCCGATTTCTCTTAATTCTTTGCTTTTTTAATGTTTTAAAACTTTTTCCTGAGGTTTATTAGAGCAGCTCAAGGGCTAATATGATTTCCCTACAATTAATTATTAATTGGTGTTCAATTAATGAATATTCAATTAATGTTCTGTTTCTGAATCTTAAGGTAATTCAAGTACAGAATATACAGATTTATTAAAGAAAAGGCCTCAGGAAATCATTAAATATTTGGCAAAGCTCAGTTCCCAGTATTAGAAGCCAGGCTCTTGCACTCATTTCCCCCATAGAATTGAAGGGTTTGGAGCTCCCCACCCCACACATGTAATTGTAGCTTGGCTGGTAATGAATGCACGGCTTCCTGATGAGTTTATTCACTGTGTAAAGTCTTGTAAAGCATTAGTCCTGGAAGTGGTTGGCTTCGGGCTATTGAAGAAATTCTTTTGGATCAATTTCCTTCCCAACCACAAACCTGGAAGTGGAATTCAAAATCAGCATGAGTGACAAGTTTAGATGAAATCTGAACTAGCCTGTCTATGCTATGACCCATGTCTGGCCCTGAATTGACATCTACACAATCTAAAAATGTTAGAATTTTTCTCAGGGACCTGGAAGTCACACTATTTCACTAGTTGTCACCTAGTATAACCTAAGATGGAAGCTCGCTAAAAGGCAGTAAAAGGTAGCTCTAGAGTAGAGGGTATTAAACTTTTTTATGTCATGGGCCTATTTGGCAATCTGATATAGCCTATGGACCCCTTAGAAAAATGAATAAATTTTTAAAAAATTTTAAATGAATAAAATGAAATACATCAGATTACAAAGGAAACCAATTATGTTAAAGTATTGAAGTTATCAATAGAATTATCAAAGGCTATTTTTTAAAGTTTACAGATCCACTAGGAGAATCGCAATAGAATGCTAGCTAGCTAAGTCTTTTTGCCTCCGGAAAAGAAAGAGGTAGAGAAACAATTTTCTGAAATCAACCTTTGGGGTATATGAGTCTACCTACTCCCAGTGTTTATCTCTCAGGCTGTTAGATTTATAGGATATCTTTTGATTACAGGGTCACCTGGACCAAAAGGAAGCCCTGGATTTCCTGGGGTACCTGGGCCTCCTGGACAGCCTGGCCCCAGGGGCTCAATGGGACCCATTGGACCATCTCCTGACCTCTCCCATATTAAGCAAGGCCGGAGGGGCCCTGTGGTTAGTATTTTTTTTTCCAATTCACTTACTATGGGGATTTCCTTTTTCTGTTTTCATTTCCTTTTCTTTTTAACAGGATTCTTTTGTCTTTTAGGGTCCACCAGGTGCACCAGGAAGAGATGGTTCCAAGGTACATGCTAAAACTTCAGTCTCTTCAAGCTTAAATATTCCTTACCATCAAAACTATAAGCACTAACTGAGCCTCAAGGACTGTTTAACACTCCTATTTTCCAGGGGAAGGGAAAAAACTGAGGCAAAGAGGTTTTCTCTGAAATATGAAAGTTGGGAGGAAAATTAGAAAAAGATCTCATGGAGAAAATTGAAAAATCTTGAAGGAAATTCTTCAGTCCTATTTTAAATTCACCCCTATGGGATAATAATAACAATAACAATAATAATAATACATTCTTTTCTCTTTAACCAAAGACTTTTGCTAGGCTTTTGCATTTTTTGATATATTTTACTCCACGGGCTAAGTAGTAGTTTTACTTTAAGAACTATCTGCTCTCTAATGTGGGTGGCACTTTGTGGGGTGGGAAGAGAGATGAGTGGAGAGTCCGTTCGAGTTAGTTTTCAAAGTTTGCAAGTAACTCCATGAGCTGCCTGGGGCTATGTGTGTTCCTTTTGTCAAACCTGGTGTGGAAATATATGGCCTTGGGGGAAATCTGAGACATTGGAGCTGGGCAGCTGTGTACAAATAAGTGGGTCCCTGAGGCACAGCTGCAGCCTTACATTTGGTTTTAATCACAGAAGTTTATTATTTGGTGTTTTTATCCTCTGTTTCTTTTTCTTTTTTTTTAAGTAGAAAATGAAATAGTAGACGCTTGTTCTAGATAGCAATCTTGTTGTTGATTTTTCTAGGGTGAGAGAGGAGCTCCTGGACCCAAAGGCTCTCCAGTAAGTAGTATTATTTGTCTGATCTTACCAAGCTAGCATGTTAACCAGAAAGGCTTTTGAATGACCCTTAATCAATGTAGATTAGGATAAGAATGATGGCCTACTTACTTTCTCATTTGTTTATTCTGAATAGTGTTTTATTACTGTGCTACTGACGCCAGTGCAGCTGGTTTCCTTTATGTCAGAAATCTTTATTTCAGAAATTCTTAATCTAGGGTCCATGAATTTTTAAAAAATATTGTAATCAGTGTATTCCGGTATAATTGATTTATTTGTGATCCTAAGTATTTTTATTTTTTCCATTTAAAATCATTATTCTGAGATGTCGATAGGCTTCACCAGACAGCCAAAGGCAGGATGGTGATGGTGGTTTGTCATACAAAAAAAGACTAAGAACTCTTGCTTTAGGTAGAAGGCCCTCCCTGGGAGATTCAAAACCCTAGTTTGCTATATATCTTATCTAGATGTTCTATGAACACTGAGAAGTCTAAAAGAAGAAAAAATCTAAAAGAAAAACTTAAAAAAAATAAAACCACTCAGTCCTAATATCCTGTAAACTTAACTACTGCTTTGAACATATGAAACAAAGATCTCTTTATTCCTGTTTAAAAAACCCACCTGCTTCTTAATGGTGCACTTTGGGGACAATTCACAAAGTAAATTAAATATATATGACCTCTGCCCTCCTTCAGCTTACAATTTAAAACAGACACCATCACTACCAGAAATAGACTCATCAAAGATCTAGAAAAAATTCATAAACTTAACTAATATTTAACAGGCTGCACCTGTAGTGCCTGTTTGAGATCGTTATTTCCCAGAAGGCAAAGGAAATGTCTGCTTAAAATTCCTCATATCATGACCAGAAGTAGTGATGACTAAATGATGTCAAATGGATTTAATGACAAATAAATATTTTAACAATGGAAAATAATGTGCCCACTATGTACAAAATTAAAATCCTTTGATTCTTTCCAAATTATTAAAAGACTAATTTCTTTTGTAACATGCTCTCATGTTGGTTTTAAATTATTTTCATTTTCCACGTATGTAGAACTCATAACATGCTTTTTTATTCTGTAAATTTGTATGTTTTATTTTTAATGGCATGTAAAAACAATTTTAACGTTCATTTTTCAAAATTTTGAGGTTCAAATCCTCTCCCTCCCCTTTCTCCCCTCCCTGAGAAGGCAAGCAACACCATATTGGTTATATATGTGCAGTCATACAAAATGTATTTCCATATTAGCCACATTGCAAATGAAAACACAAATCCAAAAAAAGAATGAGAAAAATAAAATAAAAAATATGTTTTTTAAAAAGGTATGTTTTGATCTACATTCAGACTCCTTCAGTTCTTTCTCTGGATTTAGATAGCATTTTTCATCATGAGTCCCATGTAATTGTCTTAGATCATTGTATTACTGAGAATAGCTAAGTCATTTACAGAATAGCATGCCTTTTAAATAGATTTTAATAATTTTACTCTGTAAAGTCTCTTGAGATGATCATTCTAACTCCTCGGCCATTTTACAAATCAGGAAACTAAGGTATTGAAGGATTGAATAATCCACCCAATGTTACATGTGATTTGGAGGTTTGAGAAGCTCTGATTGATTACTGTCATTCCCAGAACAACTCAGCTTGAGCAGTGGAATTCAGCAAAAGCATTTCCCATCAAGTTAGCAGTTGATATTGAGCAGTAGACCTTAGCAAATTAAACCACTTTAGGTGTTGACTAGGGTTCAGACTACAGTATTCTGACTCTGAGTTCTACTTCTAAATGTATAGGGACCCCCTGGTTCTTTTGATTTCCTCTTGCTGATGATGGCTGACATCCGAAATGACATCGCAGAACTTCAGGAGAAGGTATTTGGGCACCGGACTCATTCGTCAGCAGAGGAGTTCCCATTACCTCAGGAATTTACTAACTATCCAGATGTCTTAGACTTTGGTTCTGGAGAGGACTATCCAAAGAGAACTGAGACGAGAGACTCAAGAATTCACAAAGACTTATACCCTTAGCAGGGCGTTGGTATTTCATACCAAAAGTAGGAGATGAAAAGGTGGATTCTCTCCTGAATTTGAATGATGAAAGAAAAAAAATGCACTGGGGATTTAAAAGATAGATTTTTATTTTATTTACTCTTCCCTTTGCTTTCTACCCTTGTACATCTTTGCTTCCAAATACTTTCCTTTAACATCCCACCTCCTTATCCATTGGTAAGTACACCAGTGACTGACTGATATACATCTCAGCCTAAGCCAGTTAGGCTAATGAATCAAAGTTTCTCCCTTAGTTTCCTTTTGCTTCAGCTAAAGGATTCAAAGAAACTCCCATAGTTTTGCCATCAGAAATCTGTTCATTTTGTAAAAACCTGTGAGGATGTCCACAAAAAAAACAAGATAATTTGCCAGGTGAGAAGATGCCAAATCAACTTACAAAAAATTGATTAATCCGTCAGTTAAGCACCTATTATGTATTAGACATTAGGGATACAAAGATAAAAGTGAAATAGAACCTTCCCTCAAGGAGTTTATAGTCTAACAGGGGAAGACCCAAGGCAATATTTGGAGCCATAATTTCATCAATGAAGAGACTTCCTTCACTAATCCAGACAATAATTTGTATGTGCCTTCTCATCCTCTGTGATTCCTAATACAGAAAAAACTAAAGGAACAGAAGCTCCTAACCAGAAGATGGGTCAAGATTTTTGGAGGAGGGGAAATAGTATGTAATTTGTCTAACATTAAAGAAGTCCTATCGTTTTTAAATATGCATAATTAGATGAGGTTTCTTGCTGTCACTGGATGAAGTAATAGGGACCAAGGAGGAAGCAGAAGAATTAATGTATTTGCTGACATATATAATGCAGTTTTTAAAAACCCAAATGTGACTGTTAAAGTGTTCCTGCCTTGCTTTTAAGTAGGTACCACGTTCAGAGTAAAACGTGCTGCATGCAATAGGAATGAATTCCCTCTTCTTTTATACAAATGTGTTGAATGTGGTAAAGAGACAAAACATACTGATGCACATTGGAAGTCATTAGGGAGTGGTATGCCAGGAGGTTTTCTAACTCTTTGGTCATGTGCGTAGGTAGGTTTTGAAGAACTCTTCTCAGTAAATCACACTGTTCGGAAAAGCAGGGTCACTGACCATATAAGGAGGTGGGGAGGGCTACAAATTCCCCAGGCCAGACTTGGCATCTGAAGAAACCTTAATGTGCTCTGGGAGATCCATCCTGCCCTTGGGCCAGAGCAATTGAATCAGCGTAATATGGGACTCCAGGCTGTGTGAAAGCCTCCAGTTCAGGGCCATTTCCCCTCTTTTCATGGCTGAATGAAGAGAAACAGCTAAATCTGCAGTTGAACTTTCCTTTAATATTAGAGAGCCTGTCACAAGTCTACACCAACTTTGCCAGTATAACTGGGGCTACAGTAGTTGCAGAAATTTCACTTAGTTGGCAGGTGGGGAGAGGGACTGAACAGAAATGAGCTCTCCTCAGTTAGCAAAAGTTGTCCTCTTCCTAATATTGTTACCCTATACTTTATGATAAGGAAAAATTCTACTTTCTCTTGCCCTTTCAGTTCTTAATCCTTGTGTTCCCTTCCTCCACAACTGCAGAAAACAATTTACAAAGGGAATTTTTTCCTAAACATTCAATTCAAACCAAGTGTTTATAAAATTTTAGGATCTTAGATTTGGATGAGGTCGTAGAGGCCAACCAGTCCAATTCCTTTGGCTAATGGATGAAGCCCCTTAATAGTATCCCAGATAAGCATTCATTCTAATGAAAGGGAACTTGCTGTCTCATGGAAACAGGACATTCTAGTTGATTATTTGAACTGCTGTCTTCCTTATAGTGAGCTGAAACTTCCTTTAGTTCTCCCCTCTGGTAAAGTCACACTGGGCTAGGCACTGAGAAAGCTAATAAAGAAACCTATTTATGCTGTAGAGTCTTTCTTCCTAGGATAAACTGGTACCAGGATCCCATTGGGAAGTAAAAAAAAAAGTCATTCACTTGAGAATGCTCAAATTATATTTTCAGTAAAAATCCTATAAATTCCTCACCACCATTCTAAAACTACCTGTTGCTTTCTCCTTTCCCTTACAGAGAAGGTAGAAGCCCTTTTCCCCTGATTGGACCTTTTCCCTCTAATTCTTAGCAGTGCAGATTGTGATTCCTAAAGCCTTGTGTGGGTAAATTTGTGATTGTTGTTGTTTTGACTTTGCACTTAAATCCAATTCACTTGCATGTCATGGCATGACTTCCCTGATATCATGGTCCTCTTTGAGAACAAAGGACAAACAACAACAGTTTTGTCAACACTTTATTACCGCATTTGGGGTTTTCTTGGCAAAGATACAGGAGTAGTTTGCCATTCCCCCTCTCCAGCTAATTTTACAGATGAGGAAACTGAGGCAAATGGAGTTAAATGACTTGTTCAGGGTCAGACAGTGTCTCAGGCTAGATTTGAATTCAGGTCCTCTGGACTCCAGGGCTAGCAGTCTATCCACTTTACCATATAGCTGTCCCTAAATGTGTGATTCCATGAATGCAATTAGCTGTGGACCTTTTATGTTTCTCTTGCCTATGTGATTTGTTTTTCTAATGGGAAAAATGAGTAGCTAAGTGGCACCGCCCAACAGACAGTGAGTAGAAGAAGCCAGATGTATAGTGGATAAACTATTAAACTTGGAGTTAGGAAGATTTGCTTTCAAACTCTGCCTCAGACATTTCCTAGCTATAAAACCCTGGGCAATTCATTTAGGTTCTTTGTTCTTTGGTTTCCTCATCTGTAAAGTGTTGGTATTGGACTCAATGGCTTCTAAGGTTTCTTCTCGTTCTAATTAAGCATGGGACTCTATGGGTGGAACCTCATTGGTTTTTGCATTTGTATGACATATTATTATTTCATTTTGTTTTCTTTTTGCTATTCAGTCTTAAGAATACTAGAGAAAAGGATGCACTGAATGTACATCTAAAGGACTGGTAGCGAAAACTCCCTCTCCATTCCCTAGTACATGCATAGTACTCACACCCATCAAATACCACAGTCCAATCACAGTTAGCCAACAGCTGTGTTCAGCATGAACGCTTCAAGCCTGTCTTCCTTATTTCTATGGAGCTTCCATGGAATGCTCCAGAACTTGGAGAAAAGAAAACCTCCTTTGAGGCACCTTTTCAATTCAAGAGTCTATATTGGCCCACTTAGCTTTACACGTGCCTGTTTCTTTTCCAGCATCCCTCCTGATTCCTTTAGCCCAGCCAGGTACAATGATGTCTCACTGGCCTTTCCAATGCTGGGTTTCAGAAGAGATTTGCTCAGCAGCTGTTGGTTTTGCCTGGAATGTATTTCATGTTTTGCTTGTTTGTGGAGGACATTATTTAAAGGGTGTGGATGGATGAATGCTTAAGGAAATGGTGCCATGGATTATGAAAAATTATTGGATCTGTCTTTGATGTAGCAAAAATGAGAAATGTTACTACTTATTTCCTCAAAACCATTTTATATTTTTTGAGATCTCTCTATTGTCAAACACTCATGAAGTATGAACTTAACCACACAGAGGGTTATAGACTAGGATGATATATTCAAATTATATATAACTGAAGCTAGTTAAAGCTGAGATTCCCACACCTCCTACAAAGAACATTGCATTTTGGGAATTGTAGGCAAGTATACAGTTATCCTTTGTCTTTCATAATCTCAACCTGCTGAATCAGGTTGATTGACTAGATAATGGTAAGCCTGCAGATGTCCCAAACACAGGCTTCTATCACAATATTAAATGAATATTTCATCTACCCAAATGATGTTTTTCAAAGAACATATAACATCAAATTGGACATTCTCTTATTCCCAATGTATCTTTTAGTTATGTTTAAAATAAATTCCCACACATATAAAAATACTATTAAACCTACTGGAAAACTATGTTTTGGATAAAGAACAGATAGGGACGGCTAGGTGATACAGTGAATAGAGCACTGGCCCTGGAGTCAGGAAGTTCTGAGTTCAAATCCGGCCTCAGACACAACACTTATTAGCCATGTGACCTTGGGCAAGTCACAACTCCAATTGCCCTGCCTTCCCCCGTCCAAAAAGAAAAAAAGAGAATAGAGAATAGATAGAACACAGTGTAATTGTAATAAAGAATTGTTTAGAATCACCTTCAATATTTCAGGATAAATTTGGATTCAAAATGTATGTATCTACATAGCCTAGACTTAAATTGTTTGAGATTGTTAAAAAAAAAAAAAACAATCTTTGGTGAAGATATTTTTTTTTCCTTTGCTAAAAAAATGTAATTTGGAAATTGTCTGCAGGGCAGGCAGAATTACATTTCATTTTAAGAACATTCCCAGTCTCCTGAGAGAGCTCTGAATCATGAAAGAATGTGCCCTCCTGTGCTCCAAAGTGGGGCAAAAACCCAACCTCAACTTCCTGGATTAATTCACAAATGCAGCCAGATAAAGAATTGGCCACTCTGCAACTTCAGATGACTAATTTCCTAAGTCCCCTGCAGGTACAGTAAGTGTATATGAGCTGACAGTTTCCCCAGAGAAAATCAAGTACAGGTCATCTAGCTCCTCCCAGTCTGCACTGCTTATATAAACACCTGGTTCAAGCTGTGCCTGGCAAAGAGACCCCCTTTGCCTAAATGCAAGAAGGCATCACCTATGGAAAGTAGAAAAGTAGGTACCCACAGCATCTCTCTGAAATATACCCAGTATACTATTTGGGGACCTTGCCTCTTCACCATCCAGAGTGGGCAATTTGGGATTATCACACACACACACACACACACACACACACACACACACACACACACCAACCACATTTTACAAAGGTTTGCCATAGACACGCAAATTTCCCCAAAAAGATTTTCTTATAAAAATCTGAATAAGCGTTTTAGTTAAGTAGAACTTTGCTTAAAGTTATTGATAATGAATACAGAAGCATCAACATGTTTCATGATAGCAAACCAATAGTAGGATTCCATTTGCATAGAAATGCGGTACTATTTTAGGAGTTAAGAGTAGCTGCCTTGGTAGTTTTCCTGCTATGCATGATGGGAAGAAAACCTGTTGCTTCAGGAAAGTCAGAGAATAAGAAGAGCTTTTGCCAAATTCCTTCCATCCCCACCCCCTCGCCTCCCACCAGCAAATGCAAGAAGGCATCACAAGAAGGCATGTGTGTGAGCACACGTACACACTCCAGCCAGAGCAGGAAGTCATTGTTGCTTTGATAGGCACAAACCAATTCAAGTCAACAAGCACGTACTATGTCTCACAGAGAGTCCCCTGGGATGGTATTTATATAGTGAATCTGTTACTTTCTAGTGACTGGTCATCCAATTCAGTAACCATATTGCTCATTATTTATAACAGGTATATGAAACACATGGACTGATATTCCAAACAGTTATGTATGTGATTTCCATGAAGAACATTTGTTATGTATGCTTAATTACAAAGTTATTTTTTCTTATATTTTTGTAGTTGTTTTTTGTCATACAGCTCATTCCTTTGGGGGAGTCATGTTTTGATATTATAGCAAATAAAGATGAATAAGAGGGCTGGTTAAGAGAACCCTGATCAACAGATTCTCCCAGTAAGTTTGGTGAAATTGCAGGATGGAATTATCAGATAACAGACAATGATATAGAAAAGAATGTTCCTTTCAGATTTTGAGTGGCCCATTTGCAATTTGTAGTAAGAGTGCTGACCCTGGATAAAGGCAACTGATGATTGAATGAAATTATTATCAATGCCCTTCTGTGGCTTACATTAAAAACTAACCCTAAGACAATCAAAAAGAGAGGAAAAAATTCAACTCATGAAGAAGCTCTTAAGGACTTACTTTTCTTTTTTCATATGTTTCCTAGAACATGCTGTGGGGTTAGTGGAGGGAGATGTCTTTCTCCTCTCCCCACCCAGAGTGTTGGTATTTTATGATAGAAGCACATGGCTGTAGGAGACCTGAACCACATGGCATATGAGAGGAAAGTCTAGCTGCAAAGTTGAGTTGTGTTGGTGAATGGAATCAAAATTTTGGCACCTGGAGCCCAAAAGATGGCAGATCTCAGAGCTGAGACTCCTGCTGGTCCTGTTCTTTTGAAGAATGCATAGTAGGACACCAGGAGAGGCTGTCAGCTGAGCCAGAGGCTGGATGCAATGATGACTACAGCCAAGCTGCATCAGAGCAGCCTCCCATCAACTGTGGTCTCAGTCTGATACTACTCTCCTGGCTGCAGCTGGATCCACTCAAAAGTTTACTGTTCTTACGAGGTCTAAATGGCCCACTCAAAATCTGAAATGGTGTGTTTTTTTATATTTTGTTGTCTATCACCTGCCCCTTATGTCCCATAGGTCCGTCAGGCAGATTGTGGGACCCAGCTGATTAGTGGTTCTCTGATCAATCCCTCGCTTCACAAACAAAAACATGAATGTGAGGCAACCTACCTTACAGGCAAGAGTCAAAGCTTGCATCTTGTTTTCTATGTCCCTGTAGCAGCAAGCACCCCAACATCCCCAGGGTGACTGCCAACACAGGTTCTTAGATCTGCTTTTCAAAAGGAAAGCAACTCAAAATGGGTTAACAAGCTTACTTTAATCAAACAAATATATATTACCTAGTTCAGGGGAAAAAGGTCAGCACCCCAAACTTCAGAGTATACATACAGATCAAACAGACAGGCTTCCAAACTGTCCAACCATTATCAATACCAAAATCACAGTTACCAGAGAGGGTAGCATCAACATCTGGGTTTTCAAAGCCAGGGGGCTCTCAATGGCTTCCCAGAGTCTCATCTGGTCAAACCACACAACACTTCTCAAAGTGAGCCCCAAAGCAAAGCCTCAAATCAGGGATTATATAGTCTTCTCCTGGCTCAGAGAATGTAACCACCACCTTCTTTTTTTTTTTTTTTTTTAAAGCAATTGGGGTTAAGTAACTTGCTCAAGGTTACACGGCTAGTCATTATTTATGCGTGGGTGCTCATTTTCTGAGGCCAGATCTGATCTCGGGTCATCCCAACTCCGAGGCCGGCACTCTTACTCACTGTGCCACCTAGCCACCCTTTAGGGCAATTGGGTAAACTGCCCCAAGGTTACACGGCTAGGTTTTTGTTTGTGCGGATTAAGTGTCGGAGGCCGGCTCTGAACTCAGGTCCTTCTGATTCCAGGGCCGGCGCTCTATTCACTGCGCCACCTAGCCGCCCCTGTAACCACCTTCTTGACCCACTGCCCAATCACACAGCATCAAGGTGTGGTCATTCCTGAAAACCAAGCCTCCTACCACAGGCTCCATGTGACCACATTCAACCTATTAGGGGGCAGAGTATATTTTCAAATTAAAGAAGGTTCTCAGAGTCACTTAAGCCAATCAAAGGGCCTAGGGGCAGGGAAGATCTTCAAATCTGCATTTCCATTACAGTCCCATGCATATTACTTCCTAATTTCAGAGAGTGAGTTGAATCATTAAGGCCAATGCAAGGCTTCTGAATCCACCACTGGACCCAGATAGCTCTGGAGAAGAAAATGAGGCTGGTGACCTTGCATAGCCCTCCTTCACTCAAATCAAAGTCAACTGCAAATCATGCCATCATCTCCCTGATGTCATGGTCCTCTTGGAGAGTGAAGGATGAACCATACAACCACCATGGGAAAAGCTTATGTAACCAGGGGTGTGCTGGCAAATATCTAATAACCAGGTGAGGCAGGTAGAAAAAAAGAAATTTACCTACAATACAATTTTAAGTTTAATCTGCATTATTAACATTTTCTCCATCATTTTCTTAAGCATAGGCAATCAACAAAACAAGCATCAAGCTCAGATTTGTAGCATTGATTCACAAAGTGTAAATGCTCACTTTGAAATTCTAGCAATTAGCACAGAGTGAGGTCTCTCCTTGCTGTATGACACTTGGAAAGCAACAGTCCCCTAGTAGGAAAACAGATGATTTCCATGTAGTCTGAGCAAGGTGACCTGGACTTTTCAGAGGGAAATTGGATAAGCTCTAATCCTACTGTATAACTAGTAACAAGGACTTTATCATACACTCTGAAGCAAACTGCAGCTACCCACAGTGCTAGACTCTCTTCCTTTTGAAGCAAGTAGTAATAGTAGTAGTAGGAAGAGGAGAAGGAGGAGTAATAAAGCAGAACAAGAAGAAGGAGGACAGGAGAAGGGGTGGGAGAAGAGGAGGAAGAAGAGGAGGAGGAAGAGGAAAGGAGGAGGAGGAGGAGAAGGAGAACTGGCATTCACCCAGTTTTAATGTTTGCAAAGTGCTTTGCATATTTGTAAAGCTCATTTGATCCTCACAGTAAACCTGAGAGGTAGAAGCTATTATTATCCCCAGTTTACAAATGAGAAAACTGAGGCAAAAAGAGGCTAAGTGATTCACCCAGTGTCACACTGCTAGTAAATGTCTGAGGCTCAATTTGAACTCGGGTCTTCCTGAATCTAGGCCCAGTGCTCTTGCCCACTGTTGGCCCATTCCAGGGAAAATTCTTGATAATTCTCTCTATGAAACAGTGATCTGAGAAATATGCAAGACTTGTTCACATATAATACATATTTTCAGCCTGCTTAATTGAAAAAGCAGAGCTTTGGATTGAGATCTGGATGAAAAATTTAACCTTGTCTCCTGACATCAAATTTGTTTACTTGGTTGGTAACTCGAGTGCCTTTGTTTGATTCCAACCTCACTTTTCCTAAAGTAATTCCGACTTGTTTTTCCCCCAGAGAACAGTATTAAAGTTTTGGAAAAGAATGACCTGCTTTTGAAATTCAAGGCTGTGGGATATCTCCATATCACAAACATCCAAAAGTTGCTTGGGTCTCAAATGGAGTCTCCAGGGTGGTCACTTCAACAGATTTGGTTCAGTTGTGGGTGATCCAACAGGAATTCTATGCTATGTTTGTGGTTGAGTTGTGAAAGTCTAGACTCAAAAGTATTAGTGGATAGAGGGAGAACGGAGATGGTTTGATGTAAATTAGGGATTTGGAAACTCATGGATGGGGAATTCATTCAAAGAATCGTAAGACCATAGATTTAAAGCAGGAGCTTCCCTAATCCAATCCTCCCACTTTATTGATGAGGAAACCTGAGGCCCAGAGAAGGTAAGTTTCTTTTAAACGTGAGTAGTAAATGACAGAGGCAGGATTTGAAGCCAGAACCTTGTGACTCCAAATCCAGTGCTCTTTCTACTCTACCAGAATTTGGCAGTTATTTGAAGTTGTGACTGCCTCCAAAGCTGAGGCACCAGTCAGTTGCAGAAGTCAAGATTTATAAATAAAGTAAATATAAACTATGTATATTTTATGTAAAAGGTAAAAATGAAGTGTAGCTTATGGATTTGAGTTCATAGTAAACTTGGACGGTACACATTTATTATCACTATGAAGGAATTCTATGACCATTATTCTTACAATTACCTCTGTTCTCAGTGTAATAATTAATAATAATAATAATACCAGCAATAATAATGGGCATTTATGTAATACATCTAAGTTTGTGGAATTTTTTTTTTAAAGCAATTGGGGTTAAGTAACTTGCTCAAGGTTACACGGCTAGTCATTATTTATGCGTGGGTGCTCATTTTCTGAGGCCGGATTCGATCTCGGGTCATCCCAACTCCGAGGCCGGCGCTCTTACTCACTGCGCCACCTAGCCGCCCCTTTTAGGGGTTAAGTAACTTGCCCAAGGTTACACGGCTAGGTTTTTGTTTGTGTGGATTAAGTGTCGGAGGCCGGCTCTGAACTCAGGTCCTTCTGACTCCAGGGCCGGCGCTCTATTCACTGCGCCACCTAGCTGCCCCCAAGTTTGTGTAATTTTTTGAAGTCCTTTGCACAGATTATTTCATTTGAGCTGGTGCTCTATACCAATGCCAGAAGGCTTACAGATTTAGAGAAGAAAGGAAAGTTTTGTTGTTTTACAATCATTTTCAGTCATGCCTGACTCTTTGTGATGCCATTTGGGCTTTTCTTGGCAAAAATACTGGAGTGGTTTGCCATTTCCTTCTCCATTTCATTTTACAGATGAGGAAACTGAGGCAAACAAGGTTAAGAGACTTGCCCTAGATCACACAGCTAGTAAGTGTCTGAGACCATATTTGAACTCAGGAATATGAGTCTTCCAGACTCCAGGCCTGGCACTCTATTCACTGCCCACCTAGCTGCCAAGGAAGGATACTTATAAGCCATTTATATCAAAGGTGTTACATACTAGACCCATGAGCTTCATGCAGCCCAGAATACTCCTGAGTACCACCCAAACCAGATTAAAATGTAATTGAGGGGGCAGGTAAGTGGCGCAGTGAATAGAGTGCCGGCCCTGGAATCAGAAGGACCTGAGTTCGGAGCCGGCCTCCAACACCTAATCTGCACAAACAAAAACCTAGCCGTGTAACCTTGGGCAAGTTACTTAACCCCAATTGCCCTAAAGGGGCGGCTAGGTGGCGCAGTGAGTAAGAGCGCCGGCCTCGGAGTTTGGATGACCCGAGATCAGATCCGGCCTCAGAAAATGAGCACCCACGCATAAATCAAATGACTAGCCGTGTAACCTTGAGCAAGTTACTTAACCCCAATTGCTTTAAAAAAAAATGTAATTGAGAAATATTTAATAAAATGAATGAAAATATAATAAAACATATATAATGTTAATATGTGATTTTCTAAGTCAATGTGTAGCCTGCAGGGATTCTTATATGTGGTTTAGTGGTCCCCATTTCTATCTGAAGTTGATACCACTGATTTATATTAACCAACCTCATTTTGTAGATGTGAAAGCACAAATGATTAAGTGATTTGACTAAGGTCATAAGTGGCAAAGACAGAATTTGAACTCAGCTTTTCTGACTCTAAATCCAGTGCTTTTCCCCCTATACCATGCTCCCAGAAATATTCCTTCCCCAAAGTCATAAAGATATAAAGAAAGCTGTGATAACTCTTCAATTGGCTTCCTTGCCATTCCATTTCAATAACAATCATACATTTATAGAACACTTAAGTTTTACAAAATATATTCCTCATAACAACTTTGAGAGGTAGGTAATACTGATATTGTCACCCTCATTTTTCAGATGGGGAAACAGACATAGAAAGGTTGAATGATCTGCCCCAGGACCAATAGTTAATAAGGACTGGATCTGAGATAAGAAATCCACCAACCCTTGCATCTGTTTTGTCTTCTGATCTGGTCTCTAAGACAGGTGTACCCACTGATTTTTCTCCACTTAAGAATCAACTTTTAAGGTATCTATTACTTTTTAAGAGCCTCCTTTTAGGAATCCCTGAATTTTAAAATGCAGGTTCCACTGGGTGGAATCATAAATTATGCAGTGTGACCACTAGCATCTCAATTATCAGATAACACTTTATCAAGTCAAGAAGCATTTATTAAGCACCTGCTATGTGCCAGACACTGTATACTAAGTACTGGGAATACAAAAAAGAAAGAAAAGCAAAGAATAATCCCTGCTCTAAAGGAGTTCAATTTAATCAGGTCAACAATGAGAAACAGCTATGTGCAAACAAGATATAGACAAAATAAAATGTAGATGATCTTAGAGAGGAGGAACTAAATTAAGGGGCAGGTGGAATTTTCTCTGAGACCTGGAGGAAATCAGGAAAGCCAGGAGATGGAGACAAAGGAAAAGAGAATTCTATTGAGGAACAGCCAATAAAAGTGCATGGGAGATGAAGTCTTGTCAGGGGAACAGCAAGAAGGTCAGTATCACTGAATTGCAGAGTACATGGAGAGGAGAAAGGTGTAAGGAGGTTGGAAAGTTAAGAAGGATCCAGATTGTAAATTACTTTAAAATCCAAAAAAAGAGATTTGGATATTCGATGCCAGCCAGCTGAGATCCAGAATGGGACCCAAGACTCGTTCCTAGACATGGTACAAGGAAGGAGGAAAGGGTCTCTGATAAGAAAGCTAGCAAGAGACCAAAGACAACTTTTGCCTACTTCACAATTTTTCTTATGGTTGGCTTAGAGCTGCTCTGGCCATGCAACTTGAAAACCATCTCTTATACTACAGGTACTACCTGAAGTCTAGCTTCTTTATTCTCTAGGGGGCAGAGATAATGAGTCTATAATGAAATGACTTTGCTATCTCCAACACATCCCCTTCTTACCCCGTGAGCAGTTTCTTCATCAGCCACTTCAGGACATTCTGAGGCTTCTGGTTTCTGTTCCATTTCTGGCTGGTTGACAACCATCCATATGAATCCCCTGCTTTTGCTTCGCAGATTTTCTCACCACAGCTGTGCTTCTACCTCCCTCACTTATATTGTGTCTGATGGTTTGGGGAATAAGACCTAGAAGGGAAAATAAGAATGAAAACCATATTTGTGCAGCTCATATTTTATTTTATAAATAGTTTGCATGTTGGAATAGAATAGCTTCCAACACATCAAGGTTTAGTTGCTTGTTTGCTTGTTTTTTTTAAAGAGCCTGGAACATTCTCTTGACTTTTTCATTTTTCCCTACAGAAACCTATATGAGATCCACTGGACCTTCTCTGAGTTATGCTTGAGATTGTTCCTGACCCCCTCCCCCTCATTACACATTAGAGATAATGCTTGCTAAGCAGCCATCCACCCACTTTCACTGATGGGCTGTGGAGTGGACAACACATTTCTCTCCCATATTTCAATGAGCTCATTTATTTCCAATATAGTAAAAGTCTCAGCCAAAGCCATGAAAACTATATAAAATTATGGAGAGCCATATGCTGGTAATTTGCCTTAAGAAAAATCTGGAAAAGTGAAAGGTGCCACAAATTAAATTAGTTTCATATTATTCAGGGAGGAAATCACAGCTGGAAAACATTTCAAAAAGAAGTTGCTTTTCAACAGCCTTCCAAGTGCAGGAGCCAAATACATTTTTCTTGAATTTATTCTATAGCTTTGTTCAACGGTTTGTTAGTTGAATTAAGTACTAAGGTACCCGACTGATACATGCATTCTATGTACTGTTCATTTGCAGGGAGGATGAAAGCCTTTGGCTTATAATGATTTGTTAGCTTCTAAATAAATAAAATTTGCCAAAGGTGTTGGCATCTTGAGCTAAATGTATATACCTTTGGGGCCTAAAATGAATTCTAGTACCTATGAGAAGAGAGACCCATGTTCTTCCCAGACTTTGCAGCCCAAGTCAAATCTATTTCATTGCCAGAGTACCTGATTTGAAGTCCTTATATCCCTCTGTCAAAAATAACTGTCTAAAGGACTATTATCCTTTAGAGGTCAAGAAAAGTGCATTTGTGCAGTTTCTTCTACCTCACAATGTTTTAGGAAATAAGAAAGTCTGGGGTTGAAGGACTCCCTCAGGAACTCCCCCTCTAAAGTGTGGCAGTGAGTCATTATTCTACCCTAGTACTTGCCCTCAATCAAAAAAGAAACCTCTCCCTTGGGCCACAAATTAGCTTTGCTCCTTAAAGGCTATTAATACATTTTAACTGGATTGTGGCATTCTTCTCCCTGGGAGGAATAAAAAAATTAGTCAGCTAGCATTAGTAGGGATATGTTTACCTAATCTGTCCGTTAGTACTGGAGGTTACATAGCAATAAGCAGGTCTCTAGAGAAATAGGACCTAAGATGAGCAAAGAAGATGAAAAAGAAATCAGAAGCATGAGACCCTGCCTACCTCCAATGAGTTACCACAGTGGAGGACCCAGGACCCCTTATGGTAGCTCAAAAGACACAAAATTAATCTTTTCTCCTTTAACTGTTTTTCCTGGGAGCAATCATGCTGGGAATTCCCTATAAAACTATGGGCAAGACCCAGATCCCCTAGCACCATTCTTCGCCAAAACAGGGTTTGTAATCCTTGTGCATAGGAATTTTTCTTTACAGTTATGAAGCATATGAAATATAAGTATTAGGGAAGAAGAAACGGAGAGGATTTCTAACTGGAACTTCATGATTCTCAAATAAGATAAATACCCTTGAGTGTCCCAGGGTGGTTACAGATCTGTGGCTACTTTTTGCAAATTGCCAAACCCAACTTTATGTTTATTTATGCTCTATCTTCTTCATCATCTATAGCAAAAATGTTCATTCTCTTCAATATTCCTCAGTCCTACCCATTTCTTTAATATTGCTCTAGCTAGAATTCACTACCTCATCCCTAGGTTACTATGAAAACCTACTGGGGGGGGGGTCTCCCTACCTCTTCTCATTCCAGTCCATTTTACATACAGCTGCCAGAATAATCATCTTCAAACAATATCTACATAAACACATCACTCCCTTGCCTCCTTAAAAGCTGGTTTCCTACTGTATCAAATATAATATTTAACCTGGCATTCGAGGCCCTTCAGAAGTCATTCCCACATTGCTCCAGTCTTCATTCTCCTCACTCCTCAAAGTAGTACATCTGCTCTAGCAAAATCAACTTCTTTTTTGTCCCCCTTTCATTACTTCCTGATTCCCAGTCCCATTCTCCTATATACAATATACAATATTATTTCCCCAAATGATATGCCTTTCCCATCCCATTCTGCCAATCCAAACCCATCATCTCCCTGAACATACAGCTCAGAATTCTTATTTAAATGCACACACAGACACAATTTCATTTCATCAAGAACTCCCAGTATGGAAATTCCCTCCTCTTCAAAGATTGTAAATCATCTGTAATTCTCAAGGCAGTATCTTATAAGAGTATGATGGATTTGGAATCAGGAAAACCTAAGTTCAAATTTCACCTCTGACATTTGCTAGCTATGTAATCCTATGTGCATGACTTTCTGAGGCTCAGTTTATTCTTCTGTAACAGGTGGTCAACAAAATATTTTCATATCTGTTTTCAAATGGTCATGGGCTATGAATGGCTTTTCCATTTTAAAGAAAACTTTATTGTATTTTAAAGTATAAAAGAAAGCTTGCATTACCTAAGATGAAAAATTTAGCTCATAAGCTGTGGAAAAATAGGAAGTGGACTAGATTTGGATCATGGGCATAGTTTGTCCACTTCTAAACTAGAAAATAAAGAGGTTGGACTAGATTATCTCTGAGGTCCCTTCTATCTCTTGATCTATTATCTAAGAGAGGTTACCTATGATCTCATAGGGTGTGTGTGTGTGTGTGTGTGTGTGTGTGTGTGTGTGTGTGTGTGTGTGTGTGTATCAGAGATAGCCTCCAAAACTAAATCTTCTTGACTCCAGGACTAGCCTTTATCAATGATGTCCTCACTGACTGATGATTTTCACATGGGTTATTTGTACCTGACCTATGATAGAACATTCCAAGATCATATTAGCCTGCTCAGTCACAGTTGGACACACTGTACCATCACTCTAGCATAGTGATGTCATTTTCAAGAATGAAGGGCAACCACCAACCAACCAATCTCCTTGACTCTAATGAAATTCTTACATACTCAGTTTGCAACATATTAGATGGTTTACAACTTTTACCAAGCAGTTTTTGTGTATGTGATTTGTTTCCCTTACCTTGCCTAACTCTCTTCTTCTTCTAAGCTTACAAGGAACTTGGTATTTCTCTGCTGTACCTTCCACACTGTCCTCTATATTATTTGGGTACATATCTGATCTCTCCTGTAGGAATTCAATCTCCAGGAGGGTAGTCTTACTTATTGTTTTAGCCCTTTACCAGCCAGAATAGTGTTATAGTATATAAATGATTATTGAGTGAATGAATGAATCTATAATACTTTCTTAACCCTTTCATTTTTAGCAAATATTTTAGCACTTTGAAGGAAAAAAATGAGGGTAAATGTATAGGCAAATTCTCCCAGCTGCCACAATGGACAGAGGTGAACCTTGAGGACCCAACCCCTATACGAGAGCTTATACTTTTCCACTCAAAAAGTCTCTGAGCATATGGAGAGATTTGGAGAATAAACATGTTTCATTTTCCATTTTGCAAACAGAGCCACTCACATCCTTCCAACAGGAAGTCCATGGCAGTGGAAATAGCACTGGACTTAAGATCAGAGAACTTTGGTCCAAATCCTGTTTCCTGTGTGATCCTTGGCACATTCCCCCATCTCTGGGCCCAGGTTTCCTAATCTATAAAATTAATTGGCTGGGATAGATGGCTTCTAAAGTCTCTTTTAGATCTAAATCTATGATCCTATGATCTCTGAGATCCTGTGAGTTAATCCCAAATTACCAGGAGATAAGAGGGTCCAGATTCCTAGTGTAATACATTGAGAAACCCAAGACTTCATCAATAAATCTTAGAACTTCCCTCTTTCTTTGAAGAAATTATCTCTGAGGGTTTTCATGTTTATGATTTAAAACTAAATTCTTCATCTTAGATAATGCTATGCATTCCAGTTTGCATAACTTTGGGAAATAGAGACCTTAATTTCATGCTGTCTATCAAGATATGTTTCAAAAGGCTCTGCTTACTTCCAAAGCCCTAGCTTCTTTCTCCCTTCTCCCAATAAGAATATTTTTCATTTTAATAAACACACTCAGAACATAGATGATTAGCAATTCAGTTGAGTTGTTAGTTCTTAAACTCCAATTATATTTCACTCCAGTTCAGTAAATATGTATTAAATACCTACTCTGTACACAGCACTGTTCCAGGTGATGGGAATGTAAAGACCAAAAAAAAAAAAATGACAAAATACCTACTTTCAAGGAACTTGTGATATACTAGGCTGACTGGGAGGGAAGAATGATGCCACATGTACCCATCTAAGTGAATTTAGGTGATTTTTTAAAGAGAGAAAGCATAGGAGGTGCCCTCCTCCTCCAAGCTGAGGTTGGAAGTCAGAGATAAGGAGGGGGTCCATTCAAGGTCTGGGAAACAAGGCCTATGTGAAGAGTGAGGGGCAAGAAACAGCATGTAAATCATAGGAACCACAGAGTAGTCCCATATAACAGAAATAGTGCATGAAGAGGATATAATACAAAAATAAGATTTAAAAGATTGATTGGAGCTAGATTGTGAAAGGTTGAGGTAACTTTAGTGACCTTTGTTTCTATTGATTCACAAACGATTTTTTTTCAAGTTTGCATTTGGAATTTAGAAGTGTCATCCACTATATGCTAGTTTAGTTGTAGATATGAAACTATGAATGTTAATTCAAGCCCACACATCAACCTGGATTAGAGAGAGGTGAGAACTACTAATTAAGATGCTCTTCTTGACCAGATATGTTATGTCCACAGATTTGTTTTGTCTGTGCATCGGGGCAGGGAACTCTAGTCAAGAAATTCCCTCTGCTAATGCAGACAGTCAACTACTTGCAATCTTAAAGAGTTGCTGGGGGTGAGATATGGGGCACTGAGAGAGGTTAAGTGACTTACCCATGTGCTGTTGATATGCAATAGGATCTTGCTGCCTTAACCACTCAACAGCACTCCACACCACATTTCCAGAGAAAGAGAAGTTCTGCTGGGCCCAATCCTGTAGTTCACAACTAAAGTTACCTCAGGGAACACATGTGGAAAATCCAGACTGAGACAGAGACCTGGCCAAAGCCTTCCTTTTAATGTTGGGGAAAATACAGAAATCAAATACACATGTGACAAACCAAGTGTGGAGTTTTCTTGGATTCAAAATGGAGGGTTGAAGTAGAAAAACAACTCATAACCATAATATATTTGTGGCTTTGTCCAGAAACACAATTTTTAAAATATGAAAGATAAACTCATAATCAAGATTATACTAAAGAAACATGAATTTTTTTTAAACCACCTGAGGTGGCTGGCACATCTCTGTTTGGGAGTGGAGGGCTGGGAAAGGAGAAAGAAAACAAATATTTTGCTGTGATTGAACTTTTTTATGTTCATATTTGTGGAAGAGTGAACAAAGAATGAATAAAATATTTTATTTCTATATAATGGTTGAGGATATTAAGAGCCTCTTCTCATAGGGGCTCCAGTGTCCATTTGCACTGCAGAAAGTTGTCCCAGTAAGAGGGATCCCTGAGCAATTCAAGAGCCAGTTCATGTTGCACAGCCTTCCCTTACCTCCCTGAGAAAATCAGTCAAGCCCTCTGGATGATATGAACACACTGAAAACCTATCTCATGTTTTATTGCTTCCTCTTAATTTCTTTATATAATGGACTTAGAATTTGGAGAAGGAACTGGTTTGGCAGCCCCAGAGTCTTAATCATATTTGAATGTAGTCAAAAGCAGTGACTAAAGCTGAGCTAGGTCATTTCTTTAGAAGTCTCCTCTGAGTGCAGCAACTATTTATGGTGGAGCCATTACCAATGTCTCCCAAACAACCCTTTGGCCTTAGGCAAGAAGGAATTGCAGGATACGTCTGGAAGATAAAGCTCCTGGGATCACAATAGGAAATAGAATCAAAAAGCCTTTTCAAAATGAATATAACTGGGAAAGAAAACTAATTTCTGGCTATATCCTCAACTAATCATAGGATTTAGAGCTGTAAGGGACCTTTGAGACAATTGAATCCAGCCCCCTAATTTTGTAGATGAAGAAACTGAAACCCGATGGGGTCATGTGATCATAGAGCTAAAAGGAATCTTAGAAACTATTTACTCCAGTTTTCTCATTTTATAAAGTGAATCCCAGAGACATTAAGTGATTTGCCCAAAGTAACACAAGTTGTCAACAGTGGAGCCAGGATAGGAATCTAAATTTTCTGATTCCAAATCCAATATTTTGCCTCATTATCCATATGACTTCACTTCCCATTGAAATGAAATGTGAATTCTAGCTTGCCTTAAAGAAAGACTATACCTGTTGTGTTCCAGGTAAGTCAATTTTGTTATCTACCTAGAAGTAATAGTATCCTTGTGATGTTGGTAGGACTTTCAAGATGAATATCCCTCCCTAATCAGTAACAAAAGAGGGAGAAGATATGTGAATGGACATTTGCTTGGAGTAATAGCTTCTCTTCTGCTCCTCTCCCCTTTTCAATTACTGCTACTCACTTTATACCACACCTTCCTAGTTATCAGACAATATATAATAAGCTCCTAGAGGACAAAGTCTATATCTCATTTGTCTTTCTTCAGACATTTCCTGTATGGCGTGGTGGTGGTGTTTAAGCATTTTTAAAAAGTCAAATCCTGACATAGTATCATTAAATTTTAGCTGTTGGGTCCTGCCACTGACTTCCCAAGAAGCAAAAAAGAGTTAGTAGACGGATTTGTGACTGTACTCCCAGTGGTGTTATCTTTTTTGTGTGTGACTGCATAGTCACTGTGGCCATATTGCTTCCTGCATCAGCTCTTTGGCCAGGGCCAGCAATAAAGTATAAGCTGAGTCAGCACTAGATTAAGGGACAACACCAAATCAGTCTTCTCTCTGTGGGCTTTGTGGACACAAAGAAGATTGTAGTAAAGGACTGAAGCAGCAGGAAGGAAGGAACTTTACCAGTGATAGTTTCCTACTGGCCCTGATCATGAAGCCTTTTAGCATTTTTTGGATGCTTTTGGAGATCCAGTTAAGTCTCTGAAGGGCATGGCAATATTCCAAAATTTCCCTGAAGTGGATTCATCTCTGTGTGCCTCCCTCAAAATGACAACCTTTGAGAAAGAGAATAAGAGAATTGTGAATTGTGTGTTTGCATGTTGGTGGGTGTGTTTTACACATGTGTATGTGTGTGTGTATACATATATATGTATGTATATCTATATGTCTATGTGTGTGTGTCTGTGTCTGTGTATACGTATGCATGCACACACACTCACATTCTATGGCTGTATTTATCACTTACCAATTGGTTGGGAGTCAATCTTTGGCATTGGGTGAGTCTGGGAGAATAAAGCTTCCCTGAAACAACCCAGAACTGCATCCTTGATATGATGCCTGCTCAAGATACTGCCTCCATTCTCCTCAATTAGTTTGAACATTCCAGCTATAATATGCTTTTGGATGTGTATGAATGTACATTATTCTTTTTATTATTATTTTTTTAAAGCAATTGGGGTTAAGTAACTTACTCAAGGTTACACGGCTAGTCATTATTTATATGTGGGTGCTCATTTTCTGAGGCCGGATTTGATCTTGGGTCATCCCAACTCCGAGGCCGGCGCTCTTACTCACTGCACCACCTAGCCACCCCTATTCTTTTTTTTTTTAACTTATCCAACAAGTTTTATTCACTTGGCTCGGTATTCATCTCACTGGGGTCTTGTTTCATCTCTGGAAAATAATTTAGCTTAGTCTTAACCCTTTATTATCTGTTCAAATCTCAGTTGTGATCATTCCCATTTTCCATTGCTGCTAGTGCTTATTGTTAGGAAAGTGTTAAATTCATGGCCAGCAGATATTGTGATCCTGTCGGTTAAAAGACAGGCATTTCTCAAGATTTAGTGTTCTTCCTCTTCTTTTTTTTTTAAACAAATGCTTTATTAACTTCTGTTTTACATCATTCATTTCCGCCAGATTTTGAGTTACAATCATTTTCCCCCTGTTATTCCCCTACACAACCTCCCAGAATAGCAGTCCCACAAGATAACACTTCCTCCAATCTGCTCTCTCCCATACCTTCTCCCATACCCCCTTCGACTTTTCCATTAGAGGAAGGTGAATCTTTGTGTCCCAATGCCTGCACATCTTATCTCCCAATTACAAGCAAAAGAGTATTAATAATAGTGTTTATATATATTTGAAACATTTAATGTTAAGACCTCGAATTTCAGATCCATTTCCTTCCTCTCTTGTCACCCATTCCCTCTGGGGAGATAAGTAATTCAGTATATGTTGTATACGTCTAGCTATGCAAAACATTATCATAGTAGATATATTGTACAAGGCTCCTTATAATTCCCTCCCACTCATCCCACCCCCCACCTGGTCCATTCCCTACATGATCCTGTCCCTCTTCTATAGTGGGTACTTCCAACCTTCCCTCACCCCAAGGATGCCCTCCCATCCATCATCCCTCCTCTCATCCCCCTTCCCCCTATTCTGCTGCAGGTTGAGATATCCCATTCAGTAAGTATGTCATTCTCTCCCTGAACCAAATTCAATGAGAATGTTGTTTTGCCTTTTTTGCCTTCCTCTTCTCCCCCTCCCTTGCAACCACTTCCCCTTGCTTCTTCTACATGAGATAGTTTACCCTACCCTGTCTCTCCCCATCTCCTCTTGCCACTTTCATCTCTCACCTCATAATTTCATCCCTTGAGTATTCTCCCTTCCCAACAAATTCAACCTATGCCCTCTATCCATATATAACTGTAACCATATACACACACATTCACATATGTATTCATATGACCACACACCCTTCTTTCATTATTTTCATAGTGAGAAAGATATAATCAGTCACAGTTATTGCTTTTCCATATAGGAATGTAAATAGTTCAACTTTGATAAGTTCCTTTTGATTTCTTTTCCCTGATTACCTTCTCAGGCATCTCTTCCTTCTTGTGTCTGGATGTCAAATTTTCTATTCAATTCTGTTTTTTCCTCAAGAATGCTTGAAAGTCCTCTATTCCACTGAATGACCATATTTTCCCCTGAAACAAAATACTCAGTTTTGCTGGGTAGGTGACCCTTGGGTTCATTCCCAGCTCTTTTGCCTCTGGAATATCATATTCCATGCCCTTCTATCCCTCAGTGTAGAAGCTGCCAGGTCCTGGGCTATTCTGATTGTGTTTCCACAATATTGAAATTGTTTCTTCCTGGCTGCTTGTAGTATTTTCTCCTTGATCTGGGATTCTGGAACCTGGCTATAATATTCCTGGGAGTTTTCTTTTTGGGATCTTTTTCAGGAGGTGATCTGTGGATTCTTTCAACCTCTATTTTGCCCTCTGCATCTAAAACATCAGGGCAGTTTTCCTTGAGAATTTCTTGAAGGGTGATTTCTAGGTTCTTTCTTTGATCATGGCTTTCAGGTAGTCCAATAATTTTTAAATTGTCTCTCCTGGATCTATTTTCCAGGTCAGTGGTTTTCCCATGAGATATTTCACATTGCCTTCTAATCTTTCATTTGTTTGGATCTGCTTAACAGCATCTTGATTTCTCATAAAGTCATTAGCTTCCATTTGCTCCAGTCTAACTCTGAAGGAATGAATCTCTTCAGTGAACTTTTGAGATTCTTTTTCCATCTGGCAAATTCGACTTTTTAAGGCATTCTTCTCCTCATTGCCCTTTTGGGCCTCCTTTGCCATTTGAGTTAGTCTATTTTTTAAGGTGTTGTTTTCCTCAGTCAGGCTGTTGACCCTCATTTCATACTTTTCCTGCATCCTTCTCATTTCTCTTTCCAATTTTTCCTCCACTTCTCTTATTTGATTTTTAAAGTCCTTCTTAAGGTCCTCTATGGCCTGCAACCCGCTCATGTTTTCCCCTGGGGCTTTTGGAGCAGGACTTCTGACCTCACAGTCCTTTTCCTGCTCTATGCCCCCAAAATAGGAGTCTAGGGTTGCATTTTTCTGTTTCCTTTGCCTTGGCATGTTGCCACTTAATTACTTGACTTTTGGGCTTGTTGCCACACTATGGATTTAAGGCCAGATAGAGGAATTTTCGTCCCGAACGTGTGGGGGGCAACTTCCATTTCTGGCAAGCTGTAAACTTCCACCCTAGATCACAATCCAGATCCAGGGAGGTTAAAGCAAGAGTGATTACCCCCCAAGACTGATCGCTGGATCTCCCTACGGTTCTGCAGGCTGGGAGCTGGAGCTGCCTCTGAAAACTACAAAATGGCGTGTCTCCTCAGCGGCTTCTAGCCCCCAGGGGAGGAAGCCAACGCATTCCCCAAATACTGGTCCCAAAGTCCATAGGACACTAACCTCTTACTTTGTCCTAGGCATGTCTATGTTGATAATTCTGGAGTCGCCACAGCTGCTGGTGTTCTGGGGTCTCTCCAGCTAGCTGCTGGCCCTGCTGCCCTCGGACTAAAACCTCGGCTCATGGGGACCTGGGCTCCGCTCGGCTCGGCTCCCCGCGCTCTGCACGCTGCCGGCTCCCAGAGCGCTGCGCTGGTCCTTCCAGCAGGGCTGCTGGGCTGTCCTCAGCGGGAGGTTAGCTTCTCTGTGTCATTCTGTGGGTGCTGGGGCTCCAGAAGTTGTTCAGAGTCCCCTTTTACATAGTTTGGGGGGAATCTGGGGGCAGAGTGGCTTGGATGAGCTGTTGCTACTCCGCCATCTTGGCTCCACCCCCGAATGTACATTATTCTTATGCAACTCACTTCCCATTGTATTGTTGTTGAGCTTAATAATGTGTTTATGCTTCTAAATGTCTCTCAGGATACTGCCTTGCACACAATAAGTGTTTAATACATCTTTGTTATATATGTGTTGAATGAATGTTGGCCATTTACAACACTGTATCCCTTCTCACTATGAGAAAGTCCCATTGTTCCTCACCCCAGGGGATGAAATCCAGAAGGGTCTGAGAACCTAAAAGTTAAATGTTAAAAATAATTTGCCAAACCAAGCCACCTTTATCTCAGTAGGTTGGTTTGGATTAAGGCCATATAGGGGGATATAAGTAGGTACCAAAATGGGTTCTATTACTATGTGCCAATCCAGAGGAACTCTAAAACATCCAAAGGACCTTGGGCAATCTCTAGTCTGGGGCATTATGGTAACTAAGGCCTACCAAAGAATTTAGAGATTCTTTAGGATAAGGATCTAGACCAAATCATACCTCTAAACTCAATTTAGAATAGTTTTGATGCCTTAGCTCAGCCCCTACTTGTCCTCCACATTATCTTTGGGATTTCCACCTATACCACCCCCACATTCTCTTCCTGAACTTTTTATTACTCTAAATTCTTCTGTGGGAGGACCATCTTCTTTTATTATTTTAAGGTATTGCTGTGTATTTATTGATCTTATTCTTACTTTTTTATCTATAGTTCCTAATTTGCTCACAATAATCTGGTCCAGCACTTCTTACTATCCATATAGCATCTCTAGCCAAACATTTAAAACTCTCTAGCTTCCTTCTGAAAGTCATCCCCACCACCATCATAATTTTTAAATATTTATTGTTCTTTGTCTGAGTGGCTGCCAAATAAATGAGATGGTCACTTATTCTTCCAAAGTACAAACAACTTTCCACCTTTAAAATGCCAGAGTAAAAACTTTTCCAAGAGAAATGTCAAATGCATAAAGACTATAACCTGAAAAAGTTCAAGTCCATTGTGTTAAAAACACATTGAATACATGAAAATTCAAATGTATAAAAAAAGTAAATTAGGCGATGATTCTTCTCTTTTGTAAATGATTCATAACAGTATTTCTTTGGTTAGAGAAGTCTAGAATGCTGAAATGTGATCCAGTGCACAAGGATCCTATTTATATACATTTTCAAGAACATACCAGTCACATAAAGCAAGATATGCTGTTGTTTGGTCATTTCAGTAGTATCCAACTCTTCATGACCCCATCTGGGGTTTTCTTGACAAAGATACTGAAGTGATTTGCCATTTCCTTCTCCCACTAATCTTTATGGTTCAGGAAAATGAGGCATAAGTCACTTACCCAAGGTCACAGAAATTAAGTGTCTGTGCCCTGATTAGAATTCAGGTCTTCCTGACTCCAGAACCAGCATTCTTATCCATTGAACCACCTCAAAGAATTCGGAGAGGAGAGGAGAGATCCAGGAAAGTGGAGACAAGTGTGATTTAGGAGAAAGAGCACTAAATTTGGAGTCGGATAATCTAAACACGAATCCTGGCTTTTCTCCTTATGACTTTCTGTGACCCTCGACAATCACCTCCTTTTCCTGGGCCTCGCATTACTCGTCTTTAAAATGATAGAGTTGAACTACACGATCCCTAAGGTACCTTCTAGCTCTACATCTGTGATCCTAAGTAAATCTTCAACTTCTAAGTATTGAAATCACAGAAATTTCAAGTTGGAAGGATCCAATTAATCTAACTCAAACTAAAGAATCCTCACCACAATATACTTGATAAGCAATTGTCTGAAGACCTCTTATGGAGAGAATTCCACTACCTCCTGTATATTCCAGTACAATTTTGGATAGCTCTCATCATTAATAAAGGATTAGGTATGGGGAAACTACATGACACAGTGAATAGACCACCGGCCCTGAAGTCAGAAGTTCAAATCTGGCCTTAGACACTTAACACTTACTAGCTGTGTGACCTTGGGCAAGTCACTTAGCCCCAATGGCCCCTCCAAAAAATAAGTAAATAAAAGGTTAGGTGCCTTTTTTTTCCTTAAGGTTCAGAAGGCAGATGGTTTGAGTCCTGATAATTTTAGCTGTGTGCCTTTGGACAAGTCACACAACCTCTTTTGGCTTCAGCTTCCTCATCTGTAAATAATGTGTAATACACAGTAAATATTTCTTGGTTTATTGAGGAGAGGCTCAGCCTAGGGGTCCTTCACAGCCCTAGCAGCCCTAACATTCTATGGAATCTCTGCCCCTGCTTCAAGATTCAGACATCTCAACTGTACCGAAAAGAAGCTGCACCTTCCTGGACACTTCAGTAGGCGGCACACTTGAGTCATGAGGGAAGCCTCAGACACATCTCAGGGGCACTGAGGCCCCAGAAGTACTGAACTAAGAGGGAGTCTCCAGCCTCTCCTTCCGTTCTTTGCCAGCCCATGTCCCTGTTCAGATTTTAGTTGGATGAAGGCATTTTCCCAGGCAGAATGTGGTGATGGCAGTTTTAGAATGAGTTCAAAGGCTTTTCTAAAAAAGCTAGCTAAATCCTGAAGTCCTTTCATAAATGTGCGAGTGTAAATGCAAAATGTCTTTTTAATGCTTGGCTGGTTGAGGTTTTTCTCCCAAATGGAGGGAGTTTAACCAGGTGCTTGCCCCTATTCCTCAGACAGAGGCAATTCTTCCAAAAGATCTCTGAGACAGAAACTGAGTCACAGGAATCATTATCGTCAGGCTATCATTTGGGTTTGTTGTTTGTGTGGGTTTTTATGGGAAGCTCAGTATTTTTAATTATCTTTTGGAAGTGAATGGCTTTGAATGGGGTTTAATTTTAATGAGGGGGAATTTACTTAATCTTTATTCCATTCCTATCCTCAGTGGAATGAATGCTGCATTTGGAGTTCTCGGAGGACTTGGGTTCAATCCCAGCTGTGCTAGAACTTTGTGGCCTTGGACAAACACTTCCTCTCTCTGGGCCTCAGTTACCTCATCTGTAAAATGAGGCAGCTGAAGGAGGTAACCTCTAAGCCTAGTTTTCCTGCATCTCCTAGTTGTGTTGCTTTACCTCTCAAGAACCAGGATACCTGAAACCCTAAGTGACCCATGGAGCTGCCTGGCACATATGTCCTTGTATCCTCTCTATATGTGTCATTGTTTGTATTTTTTCAATGAACCCTATGGAGTTACATTGAAAGGGTGTTTGGCTATAGTTATGTTCCCCATCATCCAGAATTGGACTGACACATGCTTGGTATAAGGCAAAAGCTCCTAACATTTAGAGATATTCTGAAGTAAAGTTGACTTCCTCAGGAGGGCTCCAAAGGCTGGATGTCCACTCTAGTGTAGAGAGGGTCCTTATTCAGATACAGATGCATTCAGTCAGTAAACAAGTATTTATTTAGCACCTATTATGATCTAGTCACCGTGCTAGGTGCTGGAGACATAAAGGGGGGAAAAAAGAAGCATTTCCTTACCTCAAGGAAGGTGCATTCTGTTTGGGGAGAAAATATGAACCTTGACAAGCAAACAAAAGTATATCTACAACGTAATTTCTTCAAAGGAGAAAATCTAATCTCCCATCTAGGGAGATCAGAAAGGCCTCTGTAGAAGGTAGCAATGAACTGAATCTTGAAGGAAACTAGGAATTCTACCAGGAGGAAGTGAAGAGGGAGCATGTTTATGGAATGGACACTAGCCCTTGCAAAGGTATTGGAGACTGGAGATAGACCGTTGTGTACAACAAACAATGCAGCCAGGCAATCATTTTCGAGCTCTCTAATTGATGCACTATCCCATCCACCAAAGCAGCTTTTCCAAACCTTTTCATTTCCTCCTCAAACCTCCCATACTTATCCCTCCTTCCTTCCTCCTCATCTAAGAAATTTGCTTCATATTTCACTGAAAAAATTGAGACCATTCACCAAGAACTTCCTCTTTGTGCCTCCTCATCGCATATCATCCAGGTGCCTTTTTCCACTCACTATTCTGCCTTCATTCCTGTCTTGCATAATGAGGCAGTACTTCTCCTTGCCAAGGGAAACCTCTCTACACGTACAAGGGATCCCGTTCCATCCCATCTTCTCCAGCAGATTGTCCCTTCCATCATCCCACTTTCTCACTTACCTTCAGTCTCTCCTTGTCTACTGGCTGTTTCACTATTGCCCACAAACATGCTCATGTCTCCCAAATCTCCACCCCCTCCAAAAAAACCTCATTTGATTCGTCCATCACTACTAACTACTGTCCGATCTCTTCTGCCCATTGTGGCAATCTCCTTAAGAAGTCAACCTACAGTAGGTGCCTCCACTTCCTTTCTTCTCTCTCTCTCCCCTTAAATCTCTACAGTCTGGCTTCCCACCTCATCACTCAACTAAAACTGCTCTCTCCAAAGTTGCTAATAATGATTTCTTAATCACCATATCTCATGGTCTTTTTTCAGTCCTTAGCATTCTCAACCTCTATGAAGGAGCTGATATTGCCAATCAACCTTTTCTCCTTGAAACTTGAAACTTTCTTGAAACTTAAAACTTTCTTCCCTGTATGTTTTTGGGACACTATTCTCTCTTGGTTCTTTTCCTTCCTATCTAACTATTCCTTCTCAGTCTCCTTGGTAGATCTTCATTCAGGTCATACCTGCTAACTGTGTCTCTGGGGCTCTTGTCCTGGGCCATGTCTCTTCTTCCTCTATACCAGGGGTGGGGAACCTGAGGCCTCAAGGCCATATGTGGCCTTCTAGGTCCTTGGGTGCAGCCTTTTGACTGAGTCCAAGTTTTGCAGAACAAATTAAGGGGATTTTTTCTGTGAAGTTTGGAGTCAAAGGGCTGTATTTAAGGACCTAGAATCTATACTATTCCAGTTGATGATCTTATCAGTTCCCATGGATTCACTTATCAGCTCCATGCTGATGGTTCTCAAACTTATGTATCTAGTTCTAACCTCTCAGCTGCAATTCAGTATCACATCTCCAGTTTCCTACTGGACATCTCAAACTGGATGCCTAATAGATATCTTAAACACAACATGTCCAAAATGGAATTCTTGATCTTTCCCCCCAACTCTTCCTCTTCCTGATTTTCCTATTGCTGTTGATGGTGCCACCATCCTCCCAGTTATTCAAGCTTCTAACCCAGGTGTAATCCTCAACTCCCCAGTTTCTCAACCCCTCCCCATTCAATCTGTTGCTGAGGCCTGTGAATCTTACCTTTGTAACATCTCTCATTAATGCTCTTTCTCTTCTCTAATACTGCCACTACCATGGTGCAGGTCCTCATCATCTTACAACTAGACTGTTACAGCAGCCTGATGGTTGGTCTTCCTGACCACTTTCTCACTACTTCACTCCACCTTCCACTCAGCTGCCAAATTGATCTTCCTAAAGCTTAAGTCTATCACCCATCTATTCAAGAAACTACAGTTGCTCCCTATCACATCCAGTATCTGATATATAATCCTCTGTTTGCATTCAAAGCCCTTCATAGTCTGTCCCCTTACCTTTCCAGTCTTTTTATTATTCCTCATATTCTCTCTCTCTCTCTCTCTTTCTATCTCTGTCTGTCTGTCTCTCTCTGTTTCTCTGTCTCTCTTTCTCTCTCTGCCTCTTTCTCTCTCTGTCTCTGTTTCTCTTTTATTCTCTCTCTCTCTCTCTTTCTCTCTCTCACTGATTCAGTGGCAGTGGCCTCCTTGGTGTTCCTCACACAAACCATCACATCTCCACAGCTCCAGACATTTTCAGATTAGTTAGTAGTTATGCTCATTGACCCAGACTGAGTGCTGCCTATCAGCCTCACTGGCAAGCATATACAGGCACACACAAAATTAAGAGTCCATCAAAGACTGATCTTCCTCTAGCATCATGTCTGCTCAAAGGGCGGACAAATAGATCCCAGGATAGATAGATTATTTCTATTAGGCTTGATTGAGGTTGACTGACTGCAAAGTTTATCATCTGGAAAAAGGCTTCTAGGATGGTTGAACTGCCAAGTTGCCCAGAGATTGAGATGTCTAAGAATGCAGGTAACAATGAATTTGAACCTACTAAAAAAATAATGCCCAGATCTGGCATCGGTTGAACTGCCAGTGGTTTGAAAGAGTTTCAGCTTGTGGTTAGTGTGGACAATGGTAGGACACCATTTATTAAGCGCCTACTACATACCAGGCACTGTGCTAAACTCTGGGGATTAAAAAAAAGGCAAAAACATTTCATGTCCTCAAAGAGCTCACAGTCTAATGGGAGAGACAGCAGGCAAACAACTGTATAAATAAGATACACACAAGAAAAATGGAAGATACTCTCAGAGGGAAGGTGTTAGCATTAAGGGAAATTGTCTATAAAATCCTCCCTCTAATTTTCTGCTTTCCTTCTGATCTTTCTACATTTGTTTTATTTATACAAAACCTTTTTAATTTAATGTAATTTAAATTATCCATTTTATACCTCACTCTGCTCTTTATTTCTTGTTTATTCATAAACTGTTCACCTGTCCATAAGTCCGATAAGTAATATATTCCATGCTCTTCAAGTTTTCTTGTAATATCTCCCTTTATATCTAGATTATGCATCCATTTTGACCATATCTTGGTAAATTGTATAAGATATTGGTCTATGCCCAGTTTCTGCCATACTGCTTTCTAGTTTTCCCAATTTTTTTTACCAAATATTAAACTCTTATCCCAAATGTTTAAGTCTTTACATTTGTCAAATACAAAGTTACTATATTTGTTTGCTACTGTTAATTGTATGTCTATTCTGTCCCAGTGATCTACCTTTCTATTTCCTAGCCAGTAGCAAATAGTTTTGATAATTACTACCTTATAACATAGTTTACCATCTGTTACTGCTAAACTTCCTTCCTTTATGTTTTTTCATTAGTTCCTTGTTCTGATGTGTTGAGGTAGTCATTCCCAAGCCTACCTTCAGGCCATGTCCCTCTATCTTCAGCTACTGGTAAGGCAGCCAGGCTGAAATAGCTTCTAGGCCAATGTTCCTTCTTTTGTCCTACAGAGTTTTTCATACATACAAGTAGTACAGTATCTTTAATCCTTATTAAAGGCCTCCTATCCCTACTCCAAACCACAAATGAAGCCTGTCTTTGGATCCACAGGAAAATGTTATTTGTTGAATGGAATTCCTTGAATGCATTATAACTCTCCCCAGCACCCAGCACCACTGAGTCCATTGGGGGAGAAGGGAACCCAATTCTGTCACCTCATTTTCAACAGGGCGTTTGTTGCTTTGATAATGCCTGCAACTCCTGGGGACGAAAATGGAGCCCATTAAATTTGATGAGGGTGATGAAGTGGAAAATGTGATTAATTCAGATGGGAATATTTGGAGAAGTATAATATGCTCAATTTCTAAATCACTTAAGTCTTGTGGTTCCTTTTGTTTTTCCTTTCTAACTAGTATAATGGTAAAATCAAGTTCATTTCTGGCAAAACACCAGTTTTGAGGTTGAAAATGCTTTGCAAACCTTTGAGGGGACCTATTTTAGCTTTTCTTTACTCCCTGATCGTTTGTCTTCCCAACTGTAATATGGTGTTACTTACCTACCTCTTGGATTATATTTGTTAAATGCGATCAACACTTAATTTCTCTCTGTGATCACGACAAAATCCACAACATGATGTTTGGATGGAAGGAATTAATAGATTCAGGCAATTCATAGATAAATAAGCAATTGAACATTTCCACCACTTTTGGGAAATGTGTGGCAATCTACTGTCCTGTGACTCCTCTCAGAAACCCTGTGATTCTGAGTCACACAATGTTTAAACCAAAGCTCCCTTCCCTGGCCACTACTCCCAGCTTCTTCATGCTCATCCATGTCAACCCTATTCTTTCAGCATCCCCATTGAATTCTACCTTCCCCAATTTTTACCTAGCCTTTAATTACTGAATGGGTATTTCCTCACACAAACTAAGATTTGGGAAAGACCTCAGCTTAAAAATTCACTTGTGAGTCAAGATACCACCCTCCTTATGTCATTGGTCCTCTTCCAGAATGAAGGACAAAAGACAATCTAGAAATAATAGTAACTGCCCTGCCCCCCTGGGGACCCAGTTCCAGTTGAGCAATGTTGCTATTTCCTCCTCCTCCTCATCTTCTTTTTCCTCCTCCTCCAAAGCAAATATCTACTATTGCATCTAGGGACATCACCAACCATCCTGACCTATGTCTTGCCACTGAACTCCAATGATGCTTGAGGAGAGAGTGAGCCTTTGCCTCACTTAAATACAACTCACTTTCAAGTCAGGACATCACCCTCCTGATGTCATTGGTCCTCTTCCAGAATGAGGGATGAACAACAACCTTCTTCTTCCATTGTGCCCTATAGAACTCCATTCAATTTCCCCTTACCTTTGAACAAGTCATTCCCCCATATCTGGAATTCTCTTCCTCCTAATATCCACTTCTTGAAACCACTATCTCCCTTCAAAGATCAGCTCCAGTATTCTTTCCTTCAAGAGTACTTTTTGAATTCTCAATTGTTGGTTTGCCATTGTTGGTTCCCACAGTAAGTGGTACTGTGAACTTTTTGGGTTTGTATCCTCCATGTACTTCTCTGAGAGTTTATATGATCCTAATAAAATATAAGCTCTTAGATGGCAAGGCCTCCTTCACTTTAAAAAAAATAAAATTTTATTGATATCTTTTATTTTGAAATTACCTTATTTTCTACATATATCTTTCCCTGCCCAAAGAGTCATCCTCTGTAACAAAGAATAAAAAATCAAGGGAGAAAAGGCAGTTCAGCAAAACTAACTAATCCAGTGGTGTCTAGATAGCACAGTGAATAGAGCACTAGCCCTGGAGTCAGGAGGACCTGAATTAAAATCTGGCCTCTGACACAGCACTTATTAGCCATGTGACCTTGTGCAAGTCACTTAACCCCAATTACCCTGCCTTTCTCCCTCCAATAAAAGCAAAAAAATTTAAAAATATATAACTAATCCACCAATCAAATGGGACAGTATATTCAATGTGACTATTTTATGGAGAACTCACATGAGGCAAGTCATCACACAGGTGTCAGAAGAAGCCACACAAAGACATTCCCAAGGTCTCTCTGAAGAACTCTAATATTAATTGTGAGACATAGAAGGTTCTGGCACAGGACCACCCAGCATCAAAGAAAATGCTGAGCTCTTATGAGCAAGGCAGAATTGTAGTTGCATAAAGGAAACATGAGATGCACAAATCTAGAGACATCTGCATCCCAAATGTTCAAATGGCTATTTGTGCCCAATCTGTGGTAGAGCCTTCCAAGCACCATTGAACTGATCAGCCAGAGTAGAACACACTATACCTTGAATTTGGGTCTTCCTGACTGTAATGTGAATGGGAGTTGAAGATCTTCCCCACCAGTTAATAGACCCGATGTGGAGCCTAACAAAAGAAGCTTAATCAGGGGAGGCTTGTTTTCCAGGAAGGTCCACGCCTTTTGTTACTTCGTAATTAAGCAGCATAGGGTTGTGATGCCATCTGACTCTGGAGGAGGGCATATATACTCTGAGTTGAGGTTTTGTTTTGGGGTTCACTCATTGGAAGAGTGTTCATGTGATTTGGCCAGACTCTGGGTTAAGGAAACCATCCCCCCCCCCCTTAGTCCTTGAAAATCCAGATGTTGGTGCTTTCCCAAAAGACTCATGATGGAGATAGATGTCTACATCCAGAGAAAGAACTAGAAAGAACTGAGTTTGAATCCAGATTGAAGCAAACTACTTTTTCTTTTTTCTTTTTCTCTTTCTTGTTTGGCTTTATTTCCTCTTTACCATTTTTCATTCCATCTGGTACAATATGTCTTTGTAACCTGACTAACGTCTAATGTGAAAGTATTTGCAGATCCTATACTTGATTGTATGCTGTCATGGGGGGAAAGGGGGGGGGGAGGGAGAGAAAATTTGAAACTCAAGGAATTGTGGAATTGAATCTTGTAAACTAAAAGTAAACAAACAAATTAATAAAGACCAGATGTTGGTGCTTCTCTCTCTGGTAACTATATATGTATAACTTTGGTCAGACAGATAGAAGCTCTGTCTCTTGATTTGTGTTATTTTCTCTGTCTGTATTTTTCATGCTAGTAATTTCTGTTTGTTTTTTCTCTGAAGTTTAGGGTGCTGATTTTCTCACCTGAACTTAGTGAATTTTATTTATATAGATATAGATATATAATTAAAATGAGATTGTTGACCCCCTTTAAGTTGCTTTCCTTTAGAAAGGCAGATCAAAGAACCTGTCCTAGCAGCCATCCTGGGTATGCTAAATTGCTTGTTGTTACACTGACTCCCAAGGCCTACTCTCTGAGCTATTCTGCCTCCATTAAATTCTTATAGTAGGAAAAACCCCAAACCGGAAGGAAAGCAGATGCCTCTTGATTATATAGTGATGGCAGGTCGGGTGGGGGTAGTGATACTAACTTTGGTGATACTAATTTAACTGTTATCCATCTCAAAATAGGATATTTGTGTTCCTTTTGGAATTTCATTAATTTTTCAACTTTATTTATAGGACCCACAGGATATAACACATTCTTCACAAATAGAAATTTTTATTATACTATTGGTTAGTGTGAAATTTGTTGTATGATCTAGCTCCCCTTCTCAAAAATCTTCAGTGGCACCCTATTAACATTTTATCCTAAAAATGCAAAATCCTAAGCTCCCCACAATCTGTTTCATGGTGGACACACCTTACCACTCCAATGTCTACTATTACTCCCATTTTATATATTCTACATCCCAACCAAACAGGCCTATTTGCCTCCCTGTACACGATGTTCTATCTCCTGAATTTATGCCTTTGGGTATGTGTATACAATATTTGAAATGGACTGCCTTTCTTATGTCTGCCTCTTAGAATTCTGAATATCCTTCAAAACATAGTTTAAATATGTAAAGATTTCTGCTCTTCCCCCCTATTGTTATCTCTTTCACCTTTCAGAGATTACTTTGTATTTACTTTTGTGGGTACATGTATCTTCCCAGAAGAATGTAAGCCCCTTGAGGGCAAGTGCTTCATTTTTGTCTTTATATCCTCAACAGCAAGCTCAATGTTTAGCACAGAGCATGCATTTATTTGTTAAATTGAACATAAGCATTATAAGATTTCTCTGGTAGAAAGGATCTGTTCCGGTCCAAATTTTAGCAGTAATCTCCTCTATTATGTGCCTGACACATAATCATCCAACATTCTCCAGTTGATGACCTCCGGTGATAGAGAACTCACTATCTCCCAAGGTAGTCCTTTTTCTACTTAAATAATTCTAACCACTGGTGAGTTTTTCTGTAAATCAAGCTAAAATTGACCTCTGGGACTTTTACTCAATCAGTATAATTCTGTCCTTACACTTATTAGTCCTAATTCTACCCTAAGTGCCAAGTAGACTAAATCTAGTCCTTCCTCCACAAGACAGCCCTTCAAATACAATATGTCCCCCAAAGTCATTTCTTCTCCAGGCTAAACATCCTTCCTTCAATCAGTTGCCATGTGGCCTAGTTTCAAGGCCCCTCACTGTGCTGGTGGCCCTCCTAGATTTACACTCCAACTTTTTGTGTTCTTCCTAAAATCTGGCATATGGAATTGAACAGGATACTCCAGAAGGGGGCTGAGGAAGGCAGAGGGAAGCAAAGTCATAGCTGCTCTGGCCCTGGACCATTAGTTGCTGTTAACGTAGCCTAAAATCATCTTGATGGTGACTGATTTGCTTTTTTGATTGTCATTCCTGCCTCAGCATACTGGTGACTCATATGACCCTGAAGTCAATCCCCAAACTCTTGGTCCTTTTCTCCTTTTTCTTCTAATTTTGGAACTATTTTCTTTACAAAAACTTAACTTTAATGTAAACTTGACAAACACCAAAAAAGATGAACATTGCCACATATAAAGAATAGAAAACAGAAGATTACATATGAAACTATAAATCTCATTAAATACAATTTGCTTCTTTTTAATTATATACTCAAGTCATCATGTTAGTTGCAAAGCTGTCTTGCTTGTTTATGTTGTCTTCTGACCTCCTTCTAAACTATTCTATGTTTTCTTTGGTACTTTTTTCTTTCTTCCTTTTTGAGTATCAATATCATTAGATACTTTTTTGCCTTTGACCTCTTTCAGGATATAGGTTTGTTTGTGATATCTATGGGTCAAAGGCCATGCACAGCTTAATGATATGGGGATAAGGTTCTAAACTGCTATCAAAAATGGTTGGAAAAACTCACAGCCCCAACAGCAGAGGACCAGTCATTTCTGTCTTCTTAAAGTCTCCCCAATACTTGTCATTTTCCCTTTTTTTATCATCTTTGTTCACTGATGTATATGAGGTAGAGCATCAATTTTAATATACATTTCCATAATTATTAGCAGAGTTAAACACGAAAGGGGTACCCAAGATTTCAAGAATGACTGAACAAATTATAGTTTATGAATCTAATCAAATATTTTGTGCCATAAGAAATTATGAAAGTAGTTCCAGAAAAACTTGAAAGGATTTGTATAAATAATACTTTCTAACTTGGTGATTCCATCAGTTTCCATGTATTCAATTAGGTTGTCTACACCAATAACTCCCAGGTTTATACAAAGATCCTTAGTCCTTCTCCTGAACTAATCACACATTATCATCTACCTTCCAAACATTTCAAACTTAATATCTGATAGGCTTCTCAAACTCAGCCTGTCCAAAATAGGGCTCATTATCTTTTCCCCAAACCCTGCCCTGTTACTGTGTAGGGCACTACCATCCTCCCAGTCACCCCGAGATGATGTCATCTTTGTTCAAACCCATACCACATGTCCAACTGGTTGTCAAATCTTGTCATTTCTACATTCAGAGTATCCCTTTTAGATGGTTCCCTCTCTCTTCATAGTGCTACCTTCCAGTTCAGGCCCTCATTCCCTCACCTGGACTATTGAAATTGCCCCCTAATTGGTCTCTCTGACTCAAGTCTCTCTCCACAGCAATCCATTCCACTCAGTTACCAAGGTAACTTTTTAAAATCATAGGTTTGACTGCGTCACTTCCGCCTCTCCTTCAATGAGCTAGAGATTCTATAGGGAAGAGAAAGGGGAAAGGAAAGGGAAACAGAAAGGGAAGGGAAAAGGTAAAGGAAGATGGGGAAGAGAAAGGGGAAGAAGACAGAAACGGGGAAGGGGAAAAGCAGTTATTAAGCACTTAACTGTGTGCCAGCCACTCTATTAGCCCTTAACAAATCTCATTTGATCCTCATCACAACCCTGAGAGGTAGGTGCTATTATTATCCCCATTTTGCAGTTGAAGAAACTGAGACACATAGAGGATAAGGAGCTCGCCCAGGGTCAACTACTAAGTATCTGAGGCCAGATTTAAACTCGGGTCTTCCCGACTCCAAGTCTATTACTCTGTCCACTGCACCCAGCTAGCTGTCTTTTCTTGGCATTTGAAGCTCCTCATAACTTGGCCTCTTCCTCCATTTCTAATAGGGTTACACTTTTCTTCCCTCCCTGCACACTCTGATTCAGCTACCCTACTACTTTCTGTTCCTTACAGGTGCATCTCCTGTCTCTGTCTTTTCACTGGTTATCCTTTAATGCGCTGGTCATCATGCTGGGAATGTTCTTCCCCCTCATCTTAACTTCTTAGTTTCCCTGGCTCCCTTGGAGATCCAACTAAAATCTCATGTTCTGCAGAAGCCTCCCAACCCCAGCTGTTAATATCTTCCTGTCTCTGTTTATTCCATTTATTTTATATCCCCTGGCAAGATAAGGTACCAGACACTGAGGTCCTTTCTTGAACTAAGCTGCCATGCATTCAAACTCTACTGCAGAGAGCCCAACTCTGATGGGCTGGCCCTGTGGTTTGAATGCAACATGTACACTTGCCAAAAATACAGTTTAATGGAGAACTCATACAGGGCAAGCGTTCACATGGTGGTCAGAAAAAGCAACACAAGGACACTCAAGGTCTCTCTTAAGAACTTTGGAACTGATTGTGTGACATGAGAGACAATGACACAGGACTGCTTGGCGTGGCATGGTGGGCCCTTGTCAGAGAAGGTGCTGTGCTCTATGAGAAAAGCAGAACGGAAGTAGCTCAAAAGAAACAAGAGATGCACAGATTCAGAGACTCGACCCCAAATGTTCACTTGGAAGTATTTGTGCCTGACCTGTGGCAGAGCGTTCCGAGCTCATATTGGTCTGATCAGCCACTGTCTGACACACTGTACCTTGACTCTAGCATAATGATGTCATTTTTATCCTCTTTGAGAACAAAGGAAAAAGCCAACCCAACATACATACACATACATGCATATACACAGATACACATGTGAATACATGTGTGTATATTGTATGTGTGTGTATTTGTGTGTGTGCATGCATACATGCATGCATAGTAATTATCTGCCCATTAAACAGCCTGCATTCCCATTAGATTGTAAACTCCTTGAGAGCAGGAGCTGGGTTTGGGGGGGGGGGGTTTAGCCTTTATTTTTATCTCCAGCCCTTAGAACAATTCCTACAAGATAGTAAGTAATTTTAATCTTTATTGTTGCTCAGTCATGCCCAACTCTCTGTGACCTCATATGGTTTTTTTGGCAAAGGTACTGGAGTGCCATTTTCTTCTCCAGATCACTATATAGATGAGGAAACTGAGGCAAATAGGGCTAGTGACTTGCCCAGGGTAATACGGCTTGGTAAATATCTGAGGTAATATTTGAACTCAGATCCTCCTGACTCTAGGCCCAGCACTCTATGTACTGCACTACCTAGATGTTGACATTACTTGACTATTAGTAACCTTGAGTTTTACTTACTAACTAATCATTCTTTTTATATCCTTCTGTAGCTCCTTTCCCTCACCTATAGGACTCTAGTTAGATACCTCAGGTTCTAGATAGGTAAGAAGTCTCTAGCAACTATAAATCATGAGCTATATGTTTATTTTTATTTGTCAGCCAGAGGGCACAGTTTACATTAAGGGCATTTAATAATATATAAATGCAATAATAGATCATTCCCCCCATAAACCTGGAGCTTACCCACAAATATGCATACACTATACATTCACACATGGAGAATGCAACTATAATGGCCCAGGAATCTGCATATAGCCTGCATCTGGGAGGATCTCATTTTCATCATCTAAATTAACCAATTATTATACATGAAACTCCTTAGTATCCCCATAGTCAGGGAATTAAGAGTTGTGGTTAATCAATCATTACTATACATACACACACATTACTATACATATATACACAGAGACGTGGGGGTGGGGTAGGAGTTTGACTGATAGTGAGGAGAGTCACCCAGCCCCCACCACACTGTTGAGAGTGAGAATGGCCAACTGCAGTACTGGCCAGAGACTTCCTCCTTGACCCCAATCCCCTTTACTCTCCCTTCCTCACCAACCCTTCCTGAACTCTGCCTCTTGATTTCCTTGGATTCATTCATGATTCAACTCAAATGCTATCCTCCTCAGGAGGACTTTTCAGGTTCCTGTTAAGCTTGCCTTCTCTTTGCTACGTGTATCTTTTATGTACATATTTATGTTCATAATTTCCCCCAACTGAATACAAGCTCCTTGAGGGTAGGAATGATTTTTTGCTTTTTTTCTTCATATCCCTAGCACATCACATAGTATCTAGCACATAACAAATGCTTAAAAAAATACTTTTTGATTAATTGATCTAAAAAGCTATTTAGCAGAGCATTCCTGTTGATGGATTACCAGATAAATTAATGTAGCTAAATTTCAATGGAAGGTCATAAGAGGCTAATGATATTTTCAATGTAGCATATACTAAGAAACTGTGGTATGCAATAATTTAAAACCCTACTGAGCCTATAAAAGAGGGATGAATGTGAAAGGCCATATTCATGGTTTTTCCCCTATATTATGTTACTGTGTTGAGAGGCCTGAAAAAAAAAAAGCTATTTCCATAGATGAACACAGATCCCCTATTTCCAGGCAGGCCAAATGCCTGTTCTTTGGTTATACAAATCCTCCAAACAGCCTCACGATCCAGCCAAATTTTGAGGATCTCTGAGTTACTAGGCCCAGTCTCCATCCTCCCAGCCTTTTGCTCTAATTCAAAGGAAAAGACCAAGGCAGGGTCAAGAGGGGCTCTATGAGGAAAAGTAGAGACTAATTCTTGGATAATCACCCATTCAGGATTTTGTGAGAATAATTCCATGGGAATTGACTGACTCTTGAGAGTACAAGATAACAAGGAGTGCATTTAGTTGAGGAAATTTTGCTTTCTGTGTCTGCTTCTTTGGGGTTTGTATGGCCCTAGCTCACAGGTGAATCCCCAAATACAAAAACAAGATAAATTAGAAACATTTTCCATCTATGTTTCAGTTGTTTGAGAAATAAACTATTTGGGAAAGAATTCTGAGCTGTGGCAGACAGGCAAATATGGGCTTTGAGATCACTGTGCAGAATGCTCCTATGCATGGTAAATTTGGCTGCTAAGTCCACACTGGGAATAAGAATCCTGGCACAGATCTTTCCTTTGTAAGCTCCATGAATGGTGGGAACTTCAGTTCTCTGGTGTGTTTTTAAGTCCATGGAAACAAAACCTAGTTTAACTGGAATCTAAATAGACACTAAAATTTAAAATTTAGGTTTAGGAAACTAAACCTAAATAGTCAGTTGGCTGAGATAATACAAAATAATCCTTTAGAGATTACAGGCTAAATTTTTAAGTAGAGTTTAAAGAACAGCAATTTAGTATTTTGCTATAAAATCATGAGATAACTCCTAGTTCCGAATTGTTGTCCTTGTGCTTTTGAATTGGAAGGGACTCAAGAGATCATCTAATGAAAATGTTCTCATTGGGGGAGCTAGGTTTCGCAGTGAGTAGAAGACTGGCCCTGGAGTCAGGAGGACCTGAGTTCAAATCTGGCTTCAGACACTTAACACCAAAACTAGCTGTGTGACCTTGGGCAAGTCACTTAACCCCAATTGCCCTCCCCAAAAAAATGCCCTCATTTTGTTAAGGAGAACAGCTGAAATGACTTCCTCAAGGGCACCTAGCTGGTAAACAGTACAACTGGAATTCAAACCAAGATCTTTAGACTCCAAATCCAGAAGTTCTTTCAATACCCCAGTAGCAATAAATCATGAATTCCAGTTTTTTTTTTTAAATGAAACAAAATAGAGTGGATCTTCCTTAAACCAGGTTAACAATCGTCAATTTTGCTGCTACTTACCTACCTCAGTAACTGAAGTCACCCGTCCAAGACTTTGTTTGGTTTTTTTCCCTGATTTATTCCCAAAGAGTCTTTTTTTTCCTCCTTCCTTCTTTCCTTCCTTCCTTATTTTCTTCCTTTATGTATATTTGGTTCCCACTGGCCTTCATTATCAAAGTTTCAAATGGTTGCTGCTGACCTACACTTGAATCCAAATATTTGTGCTATTCAATGTGAATTGTTCATTCAGCCCAATGCTTGATTATGTCAGCCTTCTTTTGATCAAGCTGAATGAACTACTTGACTAAGTAATACCCATACAGCCAGGCCATAAGTACTTGCTACTAACCAGAAACAACTAGGAAGGTGGAAGATAGGCTTGAGTTTTTCTTCCAGCACAAGTGAGGAAAAGAAAAGCTTGTACTTTCCATGACATAATTACAAGAAAATTCCATTTTCTCTAGATTTATGTAATTAGTGCTGCACACACCCAGTGAGCTCTGGGCTAAAGGATGCATTCTTTGTATTAGTTATCCCTTCACACATCTCTTTGAAATAGACTGATGTTATCTCTACTGTTACTGAGATCTGGAAATTGGGAGATTCAGTTGAACACCCTTCCCCCACTCTTTCCCCATCTCAGAAACTCAACAATCATATTTGGCTAACTACAGATTACAATGTACAAAGAGTACAAAGGCCTTTTTTGTTTGCTTTTTACTGATTGTGAACAAATATCAAAGGTAATGTTGACCTTGGAATTTCCTTCCTCTGATTCCATTTGCACATAACACATGGTATTATAAACTGTCATCTTAGGATATCATAAAACTGTCGGTTGTATTCCACATATCTTCAGCTATTTTCATTATTTTGTTTGTTCTGACCTGAAATTTTCTGAAGTTTCATTCCAAGTGGATGTTTTAGACTATAAATTCTGGTGAATTGGACAGAGAGGCCACTCAGAATGTCCTAGGTTCAAATCCTATCTTTAACACATGTTAATTATGCAAGCTTAGGAAAATAATTTGTGTTGCTTTCTCATCAGTGTGGAAAAGGGAAGGATCAGGAGTTAAAAGACCTGAGTTCAAATCCTAAATCTGCTATTTTTTAGTTTTTTTGCTTTTTGGAGGGGGCAAGGCAGGGCAATTGGTGTTAAGTGACTTGCCCCAGGTCACATGGCTAGTAAGTGTAAAGTGTCTGGAGGCTGGATTTCAACTCAGGTCCTCCTGACTCCAGGGCCGGTACTGCACCACCTAGCTGCCCCTAATCTGCTATTTTTTACCCAACAGAGTAATGGACTTAGAATCCCAGGGCCCAAGTTCAAATCCTGATGTTTGTGTGATCTTGGGTAAGTTATTTAACCTTTCTTTACCTCAGTTTCCTCATCTTTAAAAAATGAAATTTGTTGTCAATCATTTCAGTTGTGTCTGACTTTCCATGACCTCATTTGAAGTTTTCTTGGCAGATATTGGAATGGTTTGTCATTTCCTTCTCCAGCTCATTTTACAGATGAGGAAACTGAGGTAAACAGGGTTAAGTGATTTGCTCTGGGTCATACAACTTAGCAAGTGTCTGAAGCTAGATGTAAACTCAGGTCCTCCTGCCACCAAGCCCAGCATTCTGTTCCCTACACCACCTAGCTGCCCTTTTAAAATGAAGAGGCTGGACTAAATAACTTCTAAGATTCCTTCCAGTCCTAGAGCTAGGCTCCTATGATCCTTTGACATTGAATGAACACTTTTTTCTGAGCCTTTGTTTTCTCATCTGATAAAGGCTGGGGGGAGGTTGGACTGGATGGTCTCTAAGGTCTCCTCCATCTCTAAATCTTTGTTCCTATAATCTGTGAAATGGAGGTAACGCTACTCACAGTACCCACTTTGTAGAGTTGTTTATGAGGTTCAAAAGGGAAAATGTACGTAAAGCACTTTGAAAATTTCAAAGCAGGTTCTAATTATTTGTCTAAATTTTCTAACCCTTTTCCATACAAGTGTTTCCAAAACCATTTGCTTCATTTCTCCCCTGGCTCATGTTTCTGCCCTACCTCATCAAAGACACCCCCGCGTCTCCAAATTCTTGTCCCTTTCTCTCCCAAAATTGTCCTGTTAAGCTTCCCATGGGCAGAAGAGGGCGCCAACGCACTCCCCATTGATTCTGCATTTGGTCTTTCACTGGGCCAGGCCAGAGTCTTCTGCTTTAATTTCCCGTCTTAATCATTTCTGGCTCAGTGATTGTTTTGGAGCCTCGTGTGTTCTATCATTTTATTTCTAATTCCTTCTCCGTTTTTCACCGAGCAATTAATCAAATGCTTTCTTGGGACATTCCATGAATTGTTTAGCTACCATATCATACGTGTCTTTCTAGATATTTATGCCTTATTCCTCAACAACTTAAGTTTCATTGAAACAGGAACTGTGTTAAGTATTTCTTTGGATTCTCATCGCACCTGGCATATATGGTGCCAGGAACACACCATTTCCTAGGACTTAGAACTGCAAGGTGTCTTAAAGATAACCCAGTCTAATCTCATTTTATAAATGTTGGAAACTGAGGCCCACAGAAGGAAGTGATTTTTATAATATAAGGGATGCTGAAGTGTTTATACATTAACAAAAAGAAATGATCCCTTTGCAAAGTGTGAACACTTATCTCTGATGGGATTAGAGGGGTAGTTTGGGATGCTGGGATGAAAATTTGGCCATACCCCAAAGACCTTCAAAGGGCTAAGTAGCTAACTCTATAGTAAATCCAAGCCAGGAGCCAGAGTGGAAGAGAAACCAGACCCCTGAGAAGAAGAGGGGGCAATTCAGCGGGAGACCCCTTCACAGCACACATGGAGCTATTTCCCCAACTTGAACTCGCAGTCCCCAGGCTGTGGCTGCTCGTAGCACTGTTGTGAGGTTGAGGTGAAATAATGTGTGTAAAACATCTTGTCAACCTTACAGAATTGTAAAAATGTCACATATGGCAATAGTATCATCATTCTACCACCTATGGGGACATAATATAACAATCAACACCAAGCAAAAATTTCCATGTTAAAATTAATGGAAAGAAGCAAAACATCTTTCTATATCTGGTCATATCAAACGCTGACTTTGCTTTCCAGTCAATTAAACAAGAGTCCCGGCCAAAGACATTCAACAACATAAAGCAGAGTGTATTATTCACTAAAATCCAAATAAAAACATTTGTTTATACACTAGTATAGAGGATCGTGTGTTAAAACCAGGGACAGTCATTCTATCCCCCAAGGGGTCTAATATAACACCTTGCACATTATAGAAAAATCAATAAATGTTATTGAATTTAATTATCGTGCTAAGAGATCAAAAAAATTGGTTTTGCAAATAACATAGGGGCGGCTAGGTGGTGCAGTGAGTAAGAACACTGGCCTCGGAGTTGAGATCGAATCCGGCCTCAGAAAATGAGTATCCACACACAAATAATGACTGGCTGTGTAACCTTGAGCAAGTTACTTAACCCCAATTGCTTCAAAACAACAACAACAACAACAACAGCAAATAACATGGTTGACTGACAGTGTAGAAAAAAGACCAGAGACAAACTGAGTAAATTAACTGGAGGCCTTCACTGGCTGCCTCACCCACTTTGGCCAAGTTCAGTACAGGACACCAAGTTCAATACAGGACACCAAGTTCCAAAGTCACAGAGGAAATGTTGGAAGAGGCCTTAGAAGACACCTAGTCCATCCCTCTCATTTCATAGATAAGGAGATTGAGGCCAAGGCCATGCAGGTAGTGGCAGAGCTATGGTTTTGAATTCCTCTCATTCGACTCCAAATCATGGCGTTTTGCTTGTTTGTTTTTTCCATATGATCAAACTCTATAATTCCCTTCACTGCTGTTTCTTGGAGGTAAATATCAATTGAATCTGATGTTTTGTAATTACAAACACATCATTTTGAGTTCAGAAGTATGGCAAGTTTCCATGGCATGGCTATTATCTGGCATTTTAAAAAGTAGCCCCATAAAATATTTTTTCTGAAGCTTAATATATAGATTTCTTTTCTCCTTCTTAAAAAAAAAAACTATTCAAAAAAACTTTTAAAAAACAAACAACTATACAGGGCAGCTAGGCGGCACTGTGAATAGAGTACTGGCTCTGGAGTCAGGAGGACCTGAGTTCAAATTTGACCTCAGACACTTGACACACTATGTGACCTTGGACAAGTCACTTAACCCCAATTGCCTTACCTTCCCCCATCCAAAAAAAATAAACCAACTATACAGCTCTCCTTTCCACATCACAAGTATTAGGGGTGTTATGCCCCTGCAATCTGAAAATTTTGCATACAAATTTTGGCCCTCCCTTCATACCAGAGAAGAAATTTGAATTATTATGGTATTAAAAGATTGAATATGTTTCTATTCCACATTTATTTTATGCATTTCTGAGTTTCTAGACTTTTTCTATATCATCTGCTGGCCTTCGAATGTTATCTACAGCTTCTGCTAAACTCCCCCCAAATTCCCACTTAATTTTTTATACTGGCCTATGATATATTGAAACCACAATGGGGAAAGTCATGATGTGAACTGTATTAGCAAGTAACATAGCACCTTCATTTACTTATTCGGTGGTAATAGTTAACAAACTGTCTATTTAGAAATACAGAAATTGAGTGGTGGAGAGGAGGGACGTTAGTGGAATTTTTGGTTTATGCCGGACTCACTACAGAAACACACACCAGAATCCTTCCAATTTGTAGAATGAGATATGAGAGAAAGAAGTGACACCCATAAATTAAGTCATTCTCTATAGAGGGAACATGGAAACAAAGTTGTTAGAGTAAAAAAACAACGTGAACTTAATCTGTGCCTGCAGCTTGGGGACAATGATATTTGTCATTTGCTTCAGAGACGGCTTTATCCATGAAGTGGAATTACCTGATTTGACCTACTGTAAGTGAGGAATTGTATCTGTGCAGGAGAACATTATAAGTTTGGATATATCCTGAATATGCTGATAATGTGTGTTAGTCCTATTCTCCAGCATTAATACTTATTAAGGAGCAGTGCTAAGCTATATTTTCGTGTTCTTAAAAAAGGTGGGAGGGCTACTTATAAAACTGTAGCTTGAACTCAGTCTTCTTTTGTTTTTCTCATCCACATATCCATCCATTGACAAAAGAAAAAAACAACAGCAGCAGTCAATTGAACTAAGGGGTCCCCCCTCATACTCATCTTTCACGTTAATAGTAGAAAGGCAATCCAATCTTCACTGCTCGAGGCATTATATTATGAGAATATTTAATATCCAACCAGCCCTGGGCTTGTTTTTCAGTCAATCTTCCTGAAAAACACATTGATATTAGTTAAATAAAAACCAACTTGAACCCCTGTGTGCAGGTACTTCCTCATGGATGATCAAAATTTGGAAACAGGCTCTTTGGGGGGAAAAGGATTGGACTCAAAGTCAGGAGACTGGAGCTCTAGCTACCCAAACTGGCAAAGATAAAAGATGGAGATTCTCAAGACAGGTACACTAATATCCTGCTGGTAGAGCTGTGACCTGGTCCATTCTGGAAAACAATTAGGAATTATGGGAGGTAAATGACAAAACTAGTTAAATACCCTTTGATTCAAAGATCTCATTTCTGAGCACATGCTTCAAGGAGGCAAAAACCAAAGAGAAAATATACAAAAACTTCATAGCAGCACTTTTAGTGGTAGCAGAAAGCTATGATTCTATGACTATCTAGTTCCAAGTCCTCCCTTTGACACACAGTGGCTGTGTATCTCAAAAAAAGTCCCATAACCTCAGTGACCCCTGACAATTCCCTAAGTTTTCTATATCCTGTACTTGAGTTACTGGTCTGCATCTATGAAGGAAAGAAAGAAAGGAAGAAAGAGAGAGAGAGAGAGAGAGAGAGAGAGAGAGAGAGAGAGAGAGAGGGTGGGGGGGAAGGAAGGAAGGAAAAAGAAAGAGAAAGGGTAGCCTAAGAAAGTTAGGCTACCATTAGTCTGTAAGTTTAATTTTTTTCTACCAATCTTGGTCTACTTAGGGCTCTTTAAAGCTCTGGTTAGAAACCATGAATAATAAGTTCATGGAACAATGGGCCAAAGTGAGCTCATCTAGAAGCAATTGCCATGTGGGTAAATACAACTCCACTGTGTATTAAACAAAAATTAAAGCCCATTTGCTTTGCTGTAGTTAAGTTGCCATCTATTCAGAGCCGGGAGACCCTGGTGCACTGGACGCAGTTAATAGCCAGCAGACTAGCTGGGCTGGGCTTTGAAAGCTTTTAATATTCGCTCAAGTGCTGCTTGTGCCCAATTATAACTCGCTACTCACCATCTTCATAATTTAAATCTGTCCGCCCCTGGTGGGGGCAGGAGGGGGGGAAAGAGAAGGGGAGAAAAAAATTCTCTAATCAAAGCCATGAATGCACCTTTTTACTTTTGACAGCATTAAATTAAAGCTAAATGGTAGGTTTTGAATGAGTGACTGTGCAGGAATAAAGGCATTAATGAGGTAATTTCATTATGGAGACTCATCCAAGCCTATGTGAAAACAAGGGCAGGAGAGGAAAGCTGCTGAGGAAATTAGGGTTCCTTCCACACTAATTAATGTTTGGGGGCATTTAGTACAGGCACCAAATTAACTGCTCCAAAGAACTCTCATTGGAAAAAAAATACATTGTTGCCCTCCCATGTAATTAGAAGACAGTACAAGGAGAACACTCGATGAGTATAAAGGCAGCCTTTAACTTAGCCGGCCCAGCCCCCAAGAACTCGCTCTTCTGGAAGCCGGAGTTTAAGGAAGCACTGAGCGTACAATATGGGATTGTTTAGGTACTCGGGTTCTGTGAGCTGTAAACAGGTAGCCTCTGAATGGGGACTATGAGACTCCTGGGAGGCCTGTCTTCCCAGCCAAACAGTCTTAAATGCATCCAAAAGGAAGAAAGAGGGCTGAATAGGGTCTGCACAGTTAGCTAGGAGAATGCCCGTAGCTGTCTTAAGTGATTACATGCTGTTGTGCGGCCCTCTCTCTGGGAGTTATCTTTACACTGCCTTTGTCTCCTCTAATTGGAGCTGATGAGGTGCTAATTGGTAGCCCTGGGGGGAAAAAAGCACGCTGCCTTCAGGACCCGCAAACCAGATAGACCAAGAGGAGTTAATGAGCAAAAACTGGAAAAATTTTCAGTCTATCTTTGTGGGAATACATAAATGGTTTGGGAGCAGCCGAACTAGGTGATGGGGGAGGTTTTATGGGTGATAAGGACAAGAAAACTTCCAGGTTTTAAGATGCTTTAAAATTCTAATAAATCATCTTCTGGGGCTAGTGGAATTAATAGAAATAATCAGATAAGGCAAAGTGCTGCCGCTGTTATTAGACTCTAAGATACTAAATCAGTACTCCGTACTCTTGTTTTAAAAGCAGTCTGCTACGCTTTTCTCTGATATTTTAACAAGTTTGCAGAATTGGAGTTTGAAGGTGACACACCCCACAAGGGAAATGGGGCCAGAGACAGGAAAAGTCATGCACACGAGCCCTAGTCACCACTGGGGAGAGACAGACAGAGACACACACAGAGAGACAGAGACTGACAGACACAGAGACAGAGACACAGAGAGAGACACAGAGAAAGAGGCAGAGACAGAGACATACACAGACACAGAGACAAAGACAAACAGAGAGAGTCAGACAGAGAGGAAAAAGAGGGAGGTGGGAGGGAGAGAAGAGAGATTCTAGGCTCTATATTTCATGGAATCACTTAAAGGAAACTATAACCAAAAAAATTCACAGAGTTAAGCCCATACTTTTGGAAGTGAGGTGGAGGGAAAGGAGTGGAATATCACGTCTGACAGTCCCCAGTCAAAGGTTCTAGAGAATCCAGTTTGAAAGTCACTGCTTTGGGGCTTATTGCTCTTGCTGTGAGACTGGGCTTTGTAAGTGAAAGTAAGGAAAGGAGGGAACTTTTTGGTGATAAAGATCAAAGTTGTGGCTTAATCAGGTCACTGGGAACTTTACCTTCCCCCTCGAGCCTACTCCATTTAAAGTCTAAACCAAATGCTTTCAGGCTATTTATTAACCCATGCTATTTTCTCTGGACATCAATCTTACAGAAAGTGATTCTTGGTATCAGAAAGAACCAGGGTTCAGATGCTGATTCTCTGACACATCCCTCTCATTGCCACCAAACAACTCTTTAAAATTGCAAATTACTGGGTTGCTGATCTAGTTGAAATTCTCTGTTGTGATTGAATTACAGCTTTGAATAACGTGTGTATACATGTATGTTGTAATTTAATCACATGTATAACAACATATGTTGTAAACTTACATGGGGGATAGAGAAAATATATCATTAACTAGTATAGAAAAACAAAAATGAAGGTGGAAGAATGGTATAATAAGAGCCCTAGACGTGGAGCCAGAATATTGGGGGTCAAATGTTGACGTGGTGTGATTTGGGACAAATCCCTTAATCTTTTGAAGCCTGTTTCCTTATCTGCAAAGATTATAATAACGTAGCATTTACACTGTATTTCACACGTGTTATCTCATTTGCTCTTCACAACAACTCTGAATAAGCCTGAGGGAAGTTGTGATCTTTCCAGGCATGCACAACTAGAAATTATTTGAGCCAGGATTTGAACTCATCTTTCTCACTCCAAGTCTGACACTTTATTCCCTGCACCAGCTAGCTACAAATGTTTATACTCTCCAGTATATGCACTATTTACACCACAGAGTAGTGTAGAAAGTTCATCATAAACTGTACACACACACACACACACACACACACACACACACACACACATATATATATATATATATATATGTAAGTTATTGCTTTGGAAGAAATAAAGGTATAGCGTTCTGAATTCTGACAACTATTCAAATGTAAAAAAAAAAAGTTTCCATCCTCTCCCCACTCCACTCCACGCTCCACCCCCCCAGTGATTTAGGTGATTCAGTGTATCATAAATCACCTTGAAAAATAATAGCAAAGTGCTTTCTTCACAACAGCTCAGTGAGGTAGGCATTGCTGATATTATTATGGATAAGGGAACCTCACGGAGATTAAATGAGTTACCTAGGGTTGCACTAGAAGGCAGGTAGGTGTGGCAGTGGATGGAGGGCAGGACTGGGAATCAGAAAGACTCGTCTTCCTGAGTTCAAATCTAGCATCAGACACGTACTAGCTGTGTGACCTTAGGCAAGTCACTGAACCCTGTTTGCCTCAGTTTCCTCATCAGTAAAATGAGTTGGAGAGGGAAATGACAAACTCCTCCAGTATCTCTGCCAAGAAAACCCCAAATGGGGTCATGATGAGTCAGACATTACTAAAATGCCTCAACAACAAGGGTGGCACTGCTATTATCAGTGGGGTTTCAACCAGTCTGCTGACTCCAGTTAAGTCCAATATTCTTTCCATTGTACAGAGGAAACTCCTGCTCCACCCCCACTGTGAGTTCCATATGCTTAAAGGACCAAGAAATCACTACAAAAAGTGTACAAATCGGGGCGGCTAGGGGCCCAATGAATAGAGCACAGGCCTTGGAGTCAGGAGGACCGGAGTTGAAATCCAGCCTCAGACACTTAACACAAAACTAGCCATGTGACCTTAGGAAAATCACTTAACCCTAATTACCTTACCTTCCCCTCTCCAAAAAAAAAAAAGTGTATAAATCCCCAATCCTTTAAAAAGGATCATCATTTAAAACATTCTAATAACTTCTGGCAAAATGTTGATCCTAAATATCCAGAACTGTTTTGGAAAAAGCAGGGAGTGTTTCAGTCACCTTTTCCCCAAACATTTTTGTGAGAATACATTTTTAGTGACAGTCAACTCAAATGATTCAGGATAATAAATAAGCAAACATTTTCTTTAGCTGAATAAATGTCTTGTATACATTACTATTTTTCTTGTGTATTAGTATTTCAAGTATGTAGATACTATTGCTAGGTACAGCTAAATGGCTCAGTGGATAGGGCACTGAGCCTGGAGTCAGGAAGACCTAAGTTCCAATAGGTTCTCAGATGCTTACTAGCTATGTGACTGTGAACAAGTCACTCACCCTCTGTTTGCCTTAATGCACTAGAGAAGGAAATCGCTGTAGAGTATGATTCTTTTTTTTTAAATTAATTTATTAGTTTAGTTTCAGTTAACAAGATTCAATTCCATAGTTCCTTGATTTTCAAATTTCCTTTACTTCCTCCCCCCTCCCCACACGACAGCATATACTCCAGTATAGGATCTGCAAATGCATTCATATTAGACATTATTCCAGTTACAAAGGCGTATTGTACTAGGTGGGATGAAAGATGGTAAGGAAGAAATAAAACCAAACAATGAAAAGAACAAGATCATTTAGTTTGCTTCCATCAGGATTCAGGCTCAGTTCTTTCTAGTTATATCTCTGGATGGCTCATTTCTCACTGTCTTGAGTCTTTCGGGATTAACTTATATCACTGCATTGCTGAAAAGAGTCCAGTCTGTTATAGTTGGTCATCACAGATATGGTATGTCTGTGATTGTATACAAATTTCTTCTGATTCTACTCTTCTCGCTCAGCATCACCCTATTTATTTTTCTCTCTCCTTTTATCCTGTCCCTCCTCAAAAGTATTTTGCTTCTGTCCACTGAGTCCCCCAATCTACTTTCCCATATAGCAGCCCCACCCCTTCTTTTTTTTTCAACTTCTGTGTAGGGTAAGATAGATTTCTATACCCAGTTGAGTGTGTATGTTATTACCTCTTTAAACCAATTTTGATGAGTAAGGCTTAAGTATTGTCTGCCACACCACACCCTATTTCCCCTTCACTAGAAAAGATCCTTCATGACTTTAAGTGAGATACTTTACTCCATTCTACCTCTCCTTTCCCCCTTCTCCCAGTACATCTCTCTTTCTCACTCCTTAATTTTATATTTTTAGGTATCATCCCATCATAGTCAAGTCCCATCCATGAACACTAACTCCTTCTAACTGCCCTAATAATGAGAAAGCTCTTAGGAGTTATATGTATCATCTCCCAATGTAGGAACGTAAACAATTTAACCTTATTGGATTCCTTATAGTTTCTCTTTCCTGTTTACCTTTTTATGCTTCTCTTGAGTCTTGTATTTGAAAGTCAAATTTTATTTTCAGCTCTAAAGGATTGTACTCAGTTTTCCTGGGTAGGTGATTCTTGGTTGTAATTCTAGCTCCTTTGTTCTCCAGAATATCACATTCCAAACCCACCAATTCTTAAATGTACAAGCTGCTAAATTTTGTGTCATCCTAATCATGGCCCCCCAATATTTGAATTTTTTCCTTCTAACTGCACACAGTATTTTCTCCTTGTCTGACCTGGGAGCCTTTTTGGCTATGTTTCTGGGAGTTTTCAGTTTAGGATGATTTTCAGGAGGTGATTGGTGGATTCTTTCCATTTCTGTTTTACCCTCTGGCTCTAGATTATCAGGACAGTTTTTCTTGAAGATTTCTTGAAAGATGATGTCTAGGCTTTTTTTTAATCTTGGCTTTCAGGTAGTCCAATAACTCTTTTTTTTTTTGCTTTTTGGAGGGCAATTGGGGTTAATTTGCCCAAGGTCACACAGCTAGGTTTTTGTTTGTGTGGGTTAAGTGTCTGAGGCCAGATCCGAACTCAGGTCCTTCTGACTCCAGGGCCGACGCTCTACTCACTTCGACACCTAGCCGCCCTAGTCCAACAATTCTTAAATTATCTCTCCTTGATCCTTCAGGTCAGTTGTTTTTCTTTTTTCTTTTAGACTCAAATACCGGAACTCAAATACAGATAGAGAAAAGAAAAAATATCATAAACTTAAATATTGACATTTAAATACAGAGTAAGAAAGGGGGAAGCATGTTATGTGAATAGCAGAACATAAAAGACACTTCAAAATATGTAGCAATAAATTTTCATTTCAAGAAAGCCTGTATGATAAATTCTACATGTTGTGTTGAAAGCTGTTCATCTTTACTTCCTTTTAAGTTTTCTTTTTTCTCTGCTGTGCACTTTTTACTTTGTTCTTTCTCCCCCCCCCCCCCACCACTTTTCCTCCTCCCTAGGCTACAATTAAGTGGGGACATATTTATATACAGATATATATATATATATACATATACATATACATATATATATTCACACACATAGACATATATACATAAATACACTTTCCCTAACAAATTCTACTCCTATATGTTTGTATATGTTTGTACATATCTCTTATTTCCTGACTGTCTGTCCTGACTCCTCTACTTTACTTATACCTACTACCTTGCCCTCCCCTACTTAGCCTACCCCCCCATCTAGGATCTCTGCTCTATCCTCCCATTCCCATAAATCTAAACATCCTTCTATAACCCCCTATAACCTATTCTCTTACCCTCCCCTCTAGACATCCCTTCCTTATCTTCCCAAATATCCCTTATTTATCCTCTCTCCTCTCCCTCTCCCCTTACCATTTTATTTCTTCTGAATTTAGAATATATAAATATTATATATAATATATACATATATAAATATTATATATTATATATACATATATAAATATTATATATAATATATACATATATAAATATTATATATGTAATGTATATACATATATAAATCTTCTAGATTTATATATTGTCCCCTCTTAACTCCATTCCTGATAAAAGTAGGTTACCAGAACTACCAGTCCTCCTCCCTCATCTAATTCTTCTGTGTCAATTATTCCTTTTGCCCCTCATTTGTATAAAATAATTACTTTTTAGCTGTTGCTAAATGGTTTTACATTTTAAAGTCGAGTCATACTCAGGTCTACCCCAATCTTTCTTATGAACTACCCAATTACTGACAATCTTAGACACATGTTTTACATTTTACATATATAAAAAGTAAATGGTCTGTCCTTATTGAATCCCTTATAATTAGTCTTTGGCATGTACCTTATGTTTCTCTTGGCTCTCGTATATCAAATCTTCTATTAAGTTCAGGTTTGGTTGTTTGTTTGGTCATTTTTTTAACAAAGTTCTGAAAGTCTGACAATTGATCAAACGTTCATTTTTTTTTTTCATTCAGGATTATGCTTAATTTTGCTGGGTTTGATATTTTCAGCCAGAATCCCGGTTCTTTTGCTCTTGATATATAGTGTTCCAAGACCTGCAGTTCTTTAGTGTCTCTGCTGCTAGGTCTTGCGTGATTCTAATTGTGACACCATCATATTTAAATTGTTTTTTCTTGTTGTTCTTAATATTTTATCCTTGAGCTGGGGGTGTCAGAATTTGACTATAATATTCATGAGTTTTCCTCATAGGATCTCTTTTAAGTGGTGATCTATGGATTTTTTCTATTTCTACTTACCTCCCTTGATCTAATACCTCAGCACAATTTTCTTTAATTGTTTCTTATTTTATTGTATCAAGATTCTTTTTTTTCTTTTGGTTCATAGCTTTTAGGTAGTTCAATTATTCTTACATTTTCTCTTCTTGATCTGTTCTCCATATCAGTTGTTTTTCTTATAAGATGTTTCATTTTCTCTTCTATTTCATTCTTTATATTTTATTTAATTATTTCTTAATCTCTTATAACTTTACTGACTTTGCCTTGCCCAATTCTAATTTTCAAAGCTTCATTTTCTTAAGATTCTGAATCTCCTTTTTTAATTGGTTGACTTTCTTTTCATAATATTCTTGTTTCTCTTTGATTGTTCTTTTTATTTTTTTTAGTTTTCCCTCAATCTCTCTTGGTTTATTTTTAAAGTCTTAAAAGACTTAAAATATCTTAAAATAACTTTTAAAAAGTTCTTCTTTAAATTCTTTTTGGGCAGGTGATCATTTGATATTATTCTTTGGTGTAGAAAAGGGTTACTTTGCTTCAATATCCTTCTCTGAAGATGAACTCCAGTCTTCAATATTCCCATACCTTTATATGGTTGGATTCTTTCTCCTTTGCCTGTGCATTATTTTTGTAGTAATAGCTTAATTTTTGTAATTGCCTCCAGCCTCTTGCCCCACATCTTCAGTTATCCCCTCTAACCTGGAACCAAAGCCAAAACTCTACCCTCCTGTTGGTGTCTACAGCCAGGAGCATTCCACCTCACTGCTTCTGCACTCACCAGGCATGTGCTGGTTCCTTCTCACCCCCACTGCTCTTCAAAGCACAGCAGAGTCTGGTGTTCCTTGTCGGTGGAGGTTCCCTCAATGTTCCCCAGCTCAGATGCCCAACTACCCTCACTATCCCAGGGGTAAAAGTTACAGTGGCTGGGACTGAGAGACAACCTCACAAACCAGCTAACCTTAGGGCTTGCCATTTGTTGTTATACACAGACCCTAGCCTGGAGGTGTTTGCTCTTCACTGGGACCAACCTCATCCTCGGATGTTTCTTCCATCTTCTTGGATTGTCCCAGGAGGACAATTTTGTCTCTTTTGTGGGGGAAAATCTTGAGAGCTTGGAATTTTTTAATCTACTCCATTATCTTCCCAGAATACTCTCAGCTGTTTTTATAATGAGATAGGACACAATTTCTTCTATTTTTTTCATTCTTTTAATTTTGTTTTATTGTTCCTTGATGTCTTGTGGCTTCCACTTGTCCAATTCTGCTTTTTAAGGAATTATTTTCCTCAGTAAATTTTTGTACCTCTTTTTCTATTTAGCCAATTCTTCTTTTTAAGGAGATGTCTTCAGTGGATTTTTGTGCCTCTTTAACATTTGACCTATTCTATTTTTTATGGCATTACTTTCTTCAGTACTTTTTTGCACTTCTTTACCAAACTATTGACTTTTTCATGATTTTATTGTATCACTATCATTTCTTTTTCCAACTTTTCCTCTGCCTCTCTTACTTGGTTTTTAAAATCCTTTTTGGGGAGTAGAAACAGGACTTCCATGTGGCTCCTGCTTCCACCTCTTCCAATTCATGTAAAAGGTGACTCTGAACAAACTTTGGACCCACAAAATGACACAGAGAAGCTAAGGCAGCCCAGCAGGCCAGCAGGAAGCAGCCATAACAACACGTTGGGAGATGAGCCCAGCCCTGCCTGAGCCCGAGGTATTAGCCTCAGGGTGGCCACAACCAGCCACCAGCTAGAGGGACTTCAGATCACCAGCAGCTGTACTGGCTTGCAGAATTATCAACCCATAGATGCTAAGCACAAAGTGAGAGGTCAGTGCAGTGTGGACTCTGGGACCTGGGAATTCGGGAGTGTAGTCCACATTTGCCCCTTGGGATCAGAAGCAGCTGAGGTGTGTCAGCCATGCAGCCCCCACCACATGGGTGCTTCAGAGCTCCAGGCCTACAGATTGTAATGGGACCAAGCAACCATTCTGAGGGGTAATTGCTCTTGCTTTAACCTGCTTGGATCTGGATTTTTGTCTAGGGTGGAGGTCCTGGGGTGAGTGACCAGTTTGCCAGAGCATGGGGAGGCTTCAGAGAAAGTACCCAACTAATAGCTCCAGCAGCTGAGAAAACCCGAGCAATTTGGGACAAAGCTTCCCTCTCTGGTAGTAGAGTTCTACTGTTGCTAAAAGTTCAAAAGTCAAGTAATTGAGTGGCAACATGAGCAAACAAAAGAAGCAAGGCAAGCACAGTAATCTGACTTTGGATTCCTTTTTAGGGGACAAAAAGGATCAGGGCATGGAACAGGAGGAAGACAGTGAAGTCAGAACTCCTGCAGGAGAAGCTTCTAAGAAAAGAATAAACTGCTTGCAGGTTATAGAGGAGCTTAAGAAGGATTTTGAAAACCAAATAAGAGAAGTGGGAAAAATTGGGAAGAGAAATGAGAATGATACAAGAAAAGCATGAAAAGAGAGTCAACAACCTGACTGAAGAAATCAGCACCTTAAAAAATAGACTAACTCAAATGGCAAAAGAGGCTCAAAAATGCAATGAGGAGAAGAATGCCTTAAAAAAGCCGAATTTGCCAGATGGAAAAAGAATCTCAAAAGCTCACTGAAGAGAATCATTCCTTAGAATTAGATTGGAGCAAATGGAAGCTAGTGACTTTATGAGAAATCAAGATACTATTAAACAGATCCAAACAAATAAAAAATAGAAGGCAATGTGAAATATCTCACTGAAAAAAACACTGACCTGGAAAATAGATCCAAGAGAGATAATTTAAAAATTATTGGACTACCTGAAAGCCATGATCAAAGAAAAAACCTAGAAATCATCCTTAAAAAAATTCTCAAGGAAAATTGCCCTGATGTTTTAGAACCAGAGGGCAAAATAGAGGTTGAAAGAATCCACTGATCACCTCCTGAAAAAGATCCCCAAAAGAAAACTCCTTGGAATAGTATAGCCAGGTTCCAGAATTCCCAGATCAAGGAGAAAATATTATAAGCAGCCAGGAAGAAACAATTTGAATACTGTGGAAACACAATTGGGATAACACAGGATCTGGCAGCTTCCACACTGAGGGATCAAAGGGCTTAGAATATGATATTCTGGATGTCAAAGGAGCTGGGATTAAAACCAAGAATCACCAACCCAGCAAAACTGAGTATCATGTTTCTGGGGAAAATATGGTCATTCAGTGGAATAGAGGACTTTCAAGCATTCTTGATGAAAAAACCAGAGTTGACTAGAAAATGTGACATCCAGATACAAGAAAGCAAGAGAAGCATGAGAAGATAAACAGGGAAAAGAAATCAAAAGGAACTTATCAAAGTTGAACTACTTACATTCATACATGGAAAAACGATAATTGTAACTGATGAAACTTTTCTCAGTATGTCAATAGTTGAAGGGAATAGAAATGTGTATATATATATATATATATATATATATATATATATATATATATATTTATGCATACATATATATATGTCTATATAGGAGTGTATATGGGCATACGAATACATATGTGAGTGTGTGTATATATGTGTACAGGTATTCATAGACAGAGGGTACAGGACCAGTTAAACAGGAAGGGATGATACTTAAAAGGTGAAATTAAGAGGTGATAGAGGAATATAATGAGAGGAGATAGGAGGAGACAGAATGGGGTAAATTATCTCATATAAAAGAGGCAAGAGAAAACTGTTACAATGGAGGGAAAGAACAGGAAGGCAAAAGGGAATGAGTCAACCTTATTCTCAATGAATTTGGCTTAGGGAGGGAATGACATACACACTAAATAGGGTATTTCACCCTACAGGAGAGTAAGGGAGAAGGGGTTGAGAGGGAGGATGATGGAAGGGAGGGCAGACTGGGAGGGAGCGAAGTTGGAAGCACCCACTTTTGAAAAGGGACAGGATCAAAGTAGAGAATAGACCAAGAGGGGGTGGGATGGGATGGAGGGAAATATAGTCATTCTTTCAAAATATATCCACTATGGAAATGTTTTGCATAGCTACAAATGTACAACCTATATTGAATTGCTTATCTTCCCAGTAAGGGTGGGTGACAAGGGAGGAAGGGAATGAATTTGGAATTCAAAGGTTTAAAGTCAAATGTTTAAAAAATATATTGTTGTTGTTGTTGTTGTTGTACATGTAGCTGGGAAATAATATATACAGGCACTGGGGCATAGAGATCCACCATGCCTTACTGGAAAGTCAGAGAGGGTATGAGGGAGGATATAGGAGAGAGCAGACTGGGGGAGGGGATATTCAGTGGGATCGCTGTTTTGGGGTGGTGGGTAGGGGAAAAATGGGGAGAAAATTTGTAATTCAAAATCTTGTGGAAATGAATGATGTAAACTAAAAAATTAAAAAAAAAACTAAAAAATTTTAAAAAATAAAATCCTTTTTGACTTCTTCCAGGACTTCTTTTTTGGGGGGCCTAGACCAATTCACATTTTTTTTTGAGGCTTTGCATGTAGCTGTTTTGACTTTGTTTTCATCTTCTAAATTTGTGTTTTGATCTTCTCTGTCACCATAGTAACTTCTATGGTCAGATTCTTTTGTTGTTGTTTGATCATTTTTTCCAGCTTATTCTTGACTTTTAACTTTTTATGTTAAAGTTGGTCTCTGTTCCTTGGGTGGAAGGGACATTGTCCCCAACTTCAGGTTATTCATGTTCCCTGTGTTCAGTGCTAGTTCTGGAGGTTTATAAGTTTTTATTTCTTTAAAATACTATGATCTAAGGAGAGGTGTGGTCACTGCTCCCCTGGCTTGTACCATGGTCTGTGAATGACAACAAGCACTCTTTTCCTCCCTGGAACTGTGACCAGAGTCCCCTGCTCCTGCTAGTGCTCATCCTCACCCTGGGACTGTGACCCAGAAGTGTGTATGGGCAATACAACAGTCCTGCTTTCAGTCCTGGAAAAATGTCCCCTGTAATATACTTCTCCATCAGTTGTACAACCACTACTACTCCCTCCCTTGGCATCTGTGGTCTGAGAACTCTGAAAGCCACTGCCTCAGGATCAGTGACCTCCAAGGCTTGTGCCATCTTGCCAAGGTATGACCTGTACTGAACTGTGCTCCACTCTCACCTTGGTGATACAGAGCTTTCCTGCTGATCTTCTAAGTCATCGTGGGCTGGAAAATTGTTTCACCCCATCCTTTTATTGGTTCTGTACCTCCAGAATTCATTTTGAGGTGTTACTTTAAAGTTATATGGAAGGGAATTTGGGAGAGCTTAAGCCAGTTCCTGCCTTTACTCTGCCATCCTGGTCCTGCCTCCGGCTAATACTATATTGGTGATTTTTCCATATGTTTGGTATGATCCCCACTCTGAGACAGCTTGTAAAATGATCCTTCAAATGCTTTTAAATTTTGTGTCCCCTCCACCAAGATTAAATATACTAGTCAGATACAACTGTTCTTCCTGATTTTATTTTCTTAAATATCACTTTAAATTTCTCAGAGACTGAAGAATTTAGGTCCAAATTTCATGGTTTCCCTGTCACTGAAAATGAAAATATTGTTATAGAAACTCCGAAACAATGAATTTGTTCTATTTTCCATTTATATGCTGTCTTCCTAGCACTTTTATCTACAAATTCTCAGGATAATATCGGTCTCATGCCAGATATTCTATATAGTTGCTTTCTGATAATCATTGTGATCTTTTACCATTCTCCTTCATGGTGTTTTAATTATATTCACTACATTTATAAAATAAAGTATTTATTGTAATTATAATAAAAGTGTTTACAATGTATTACTCCTGGCTTCTATTTTTCCTTGCTTTGCAAGGAGATCTCCACTAGCTAAAGCAATTTCTGAACTCCTTTGGACTTTTCATTATGGCAACTGATTTACTTCAATTAAACTTATATGAGAAATGATGATAACTCAAAATCAATATCTTTACCTTTTTCTGTTTTTTTTCTTTTCTTCTTTCTTTCCGGTATCAGTGGCTTGTTTAAGTAAGTCAGGTTGAAGCTATATTTGAGAATTAAAGGAGAATATATTTAAAACACTTTGCAATCCTTAAAGAACTATATGCATGCCAGTTATCATTAGTAGCAATGTGTACATGTAGGCATTGTTAAAATGTGTGTTGAGATTAAATATTCATTTTAATGTATTATTGAATTCATAGCAATTATCTGACATGTATTTTTTTAATCAAGGTATATTAGCAGTACACCCAATCATACATAGGGAACAGAGTGTAAAACTATTTGACAGTAAAAAAAAAAAAGGGGGGGGGACTGGGCTTTCATATTTAAAAAGGTGGGTAGCCATTGGTTTAATACAGGGATTCTTATGTCCATGGATAAATTTCAGGAAGGTCATGAACTTGGATGGGGGGAATCACGTCTTTACTTAGATATAATTGATTTCCTTTACAAGTCTATGTATTTTATTTTATGCGTATAAAGCATTATCTCGCAAAGGGGTCCATAAACTTCACTAGACTACCAAAGGTTAAGAATCCCTAGTCTAGTGTGTGAGGAGGAGATTTATAGAGAAATAATCACTAACACAAAGCAATCTAAAAGCAAGTACTAAATCTAATATAATTGAATGTGAGAACGTACAATATAAATAAAAAGTGCTATGGGTGGACAGAAAAGGGGGGAAAGGGAATTTTATAATTTTAGAGGCTGGGGTGAAGAATAGCATCTACTTTTTGACCTAGAAGTTTCAAAGGTTAATTAGTGTACCATCTAAAGGTAGTTGATTTGTGGTAGATTTTACTGTGTCTTAAGTATCTTTTGTCAGTGTCAGGGAACCCTCTGACACATCGGTGGGGCTTTTTTCAATTTCCCTCCAAATAGGTTCATCAAGCATTTACAACATGAAAGTGTTGGGGAATTTCTCAGACCAGATTCCTGTAGAGCCCAGGAGGAATCTGACCCACTTAAGTAGCCAGACTGAAAATAAAATTATTTAATAGCATGTTAAGGAAAACCACTCACTGGTAGAGGTTTCAGTTTGCTAGGGTACAAATTTGGTTTTTATAGCTTTTCAAGCCCACTTAGAGCACTCAGTCAATCAGCAGCATTGTGTGGCAACAGAGTCTACATAAGGTTCCAGGAGAGGGAGGGTAGCAAATGGAGGAATCAGTGAAGAGAAAAGGGATAGGGGTGAAACTGATGAGGTGCTTGGGATATATATTTATATATTTGTAATATCAATCTGTGTTTGTAACATCAATCTGTAATATCAGTTTGTAACATCAGTTTGTAAATGGGGTGCTTTGGGACCTATGTCTGTAAAATCAATTGGTAAAACCAGTCTATAAAATCACATTCCCCTGCCCCCCCAAAGCCTCAGAGCATTAACTCTGCCCCTTCCCCCTGCCAGCACTCTGCCCAGCAACAACTCATGAACTGTTTATCTCTGCTTGGAACAATAACAAGCTACATATGAATCCTTCACTAAACTATCTATAAATATTTTTAGCTTAGGCAAATGTTATCTCCCCTAGTAGAGTGGCCAGCTGCACCATGAATCCTTCAATACCCTATCTATAGGTTAATTCCTTAGCCAATTATACCCATACTATGTCTCTGATGGCCTTGGTTCCCAACATTCATCTTGTCAAACATGACATTGATGGGTGGCAGACTGGGTACTCCTCAGTGGCCGTGACCGAGGGTTGACTTTAGTGACTGTCAGGCCTAAAACCACACCTCCAGGTAGCCCCACCTTGGGCTATTTCCCAGTGAATTATGGGCAATACGCATGTACAGTTGATATTAAAAGTGCATGTTCCTTTAAGCACTGACCACTCCTTAATTCCTCCCTAATCCCACCCTTACTCACCTAGTTAACATAATTGACACCTGATTTACTGTCTTGACTCCTTAAAACTATACCTGTGATTTCTGTAAGTTTGCAGGTTCCATAAGAATTCTTGCCCACTGTGCTGTGCAGTGCAGCATAACAATAAACTTTACAATCTCAGCTTCCAAGTTTGCTTGAGCCTGGTGAATTCTTTCCAGACTGAATTGCAGGGTTTCTGGTCACTGATAGTGATCAGGGTCACTGGTAGAACCTATTATCCTTCCCTCATCACTATTACCCTTCCCTCATCAAAACTACCATGAAAATGGTAGTTTAGAGTAGAAACACGTCCAAGGTGCTCCCCCCCAATCACCTCTAAACCATGTAAAAGGGGACTCTGAACAACTTCTGGAGCCCCAGCACCCACAGAACGACACAGAGAAGCTAACCTCCCCCTGAGGACAGCCCAGCAGCCCTGTAGGGAGCAGACAGCACAGTGCTCTGGGAGCCAAGCCCAGGCCCGCCTGAGCCATGATTTTAGCCCCAGGGCTGCTGGCCAGCAGCCATTGGAAGAGACCCCAGAACACCAGCAGCTGCTATGGCGATTCCAGAACTATCAACACAGACATGCCTAGGACAAAGTGAGAGGTTAGTGCCCTATGGACTTTGGGACCAGTATTTGGGGAATGCGTCAGCTCCCTCCCCTGGGGGCTAGAAGCTGCAGAAGAGACACATCATTTTGCAGTTTTCAGTGGCAGCTCCAGCCCCTGGCCTGCAAACTATAGGGAGAACCAGTGATCAGTCTTGGGGGTTAATTGCTCTTGCTTTAACCTGCTTGGATCTGGATTGTGATCGGGGGGAGGAGGTCTGGGGTGGGCATCCACTTGCCAGAAGGGGAGGTTGTGAAGACCCCAACATTCAGGATGGAAGCTCCCCTGTCTGGTGGCAGAGTCCTACTGTGGCAACAAGCCCAAAAGTCAAGTAATTAAGTGGCAACATGCCTAGGCAAAGGAAACAAAATAAACAGAAAAACACAACATTAGACTCCTATTTTGGTGGCAAAGAGGATGGAAGCATGGAACAGGAGGAGGACTGTGAGGTCAGAAATCCTGCTCCAAAAGGCCAAAAGGAAAATATGAGAGGGTTACAGGCCATAGAGGACCTTAAGAAGGACTTTAAAAATCAAATAAGAGAAGTGGAGGAAAAATTGGGAAGAGAAATGAGAAGGATGCAGGAAAAGTATGAAATAAGAGTCAACAGCCTGACTGAGGAAAATAACACCTTAAAAAACAGACTGGCAAAGGAGGCTCAAAAGGGCAATGAGGAGAAGAATGCCTTAAAAAGCCAAATTTGCCAGATGGAAAAAGAATCTCAAAAGCTCACTGAGGAGATTCATTCCTTCAGAGTTAGACTGGAGCAAATGGAAGCTAGTGACTTTATGAGAAATCAAGATGCTGTTAAACAGATCCAAACAAATGAAAGAATAGAAGGCAATGTGAAATATCTCATGGGAAAAACCACTGACCTGGAAAATAGATCCAGGAGAGATAATTTAAAAATTATTGGACTACCTGAAAGCCATGATCAAAGAAAGAACCTAGAAATCACCCTTCAAGAAATTCTCAAGGAAATTGCCCTGATGTTTTAGATCCAGAGGGATAGAGGTTGAAAGAATCCACCAATTACCTCCTGAAAAAGATCCCAAAAAGAAACTCCCAGGAATATTTGCCAGGTTCCAGAATCCCAGATCAAGGAGAAAATACTCCAAGCAGCCAGGAAGAAACAATTTCAATATTGTGGAAACACAATCAGAATAGAGGACCTGGCAGCTTCTACACTGAGGGATGGAAGGGCATGGAATATGATATTCCAGAGGGCAAAAGAGCTGGGACTGAAGTCAAGGGTCACCTACCCAGCAACACTTAGTATCTTGTTTCAGGGGAAAATATGGTCATTCAGTGGAATAGAGGACTTTCAAGCATTCTTGAGGAAAAAAACAGAGTTGAATAGAAAATTTGACATTCAGACACAAGAAGCAAGAGATGCTTGAGAAGGTAATCAGGGAAAAGAAATCAAAAGGAACTTATCAAAGTTGACCTATTTATATTCCTACATGGAAAAACAATAACTGTGATTGATGAAACCTTTCTCAGTATGAAAATAATTGAAGAAGGGTATATGGGCATGTGAATACATATGTGAATGTGTGTATATATGTTTACAGTTATATATGGATAGAGGGCACAGGTTGAATTTGGTGGGAAGGGATGATACTTAAGGGGTGAAGTTAGAGGTGAGAGGAAAGTGGCAAGAGGAGATGGGGAGAGACAGGGTAGGGTAAACTATCTCATGTAGAAGAAGGAAGGGAAGTGGTTGCAGGGGAGGGGAAGAACAGGAAGGCAAAAAGGCAAAACATTCTCATTGAATTTGGCTCAGGGAGAATGACATACATACTAAATGGGATATCTATCCTCAGGAGAGTAGGGGAAGGGGGATGAGAGGGGGGTGATGGAGGGAGAGGGCATTTGGGGGAGGGGAGGTTGGAGAACCCACTATCAAAGAGGGACAGGATCAAATAGGGAATGGACCAGGTGGGGGGTGGGATGGGTGGGAGGGAATATAAGCAGCCTTTTACAATATATCTACTATGGTAATGTTTTGCATAGCTATACATGTATAACACATACTGAATTGCTTATCTTCCCAGAGGAGTGGGTGACAAGGGAGGAAGGGAATGGATCTGAAATTTGAGTTTTAAAATTAAATGTTTCAAATATATATATAAATACTATTATTAATACTATTTTGCATGTAATTGGGAATAAAATGTGCAGGCATTGGGGTTCAGAGCCTCACCCTAATGGAAAAGTTGGATGGGAGGATATGGGAGAGAGCAGATTGGATGAGGGGATATCTAGTGGGACTGCTATTCTAGGATGGTGGGAGGGAATGGGAAAAATTGTAATCAAAATCTGGTGGAAATGAATGATGCAAATGAGAATTAATAAAGCATTTGTTTAAAAAGAAAGAAAATGGTCATTTACTATGAAAGTGAGAAACGATTTCCATTTGAAAAAATTGTCAGAATGACTAAACAGAGATTGCGAAGAATCAGATAGGGGAGGAAAAGGAGAATCCCTTTTTATATCTCTTCTTTGGGGCCAAACTTGGTCATTATAATCTAGCAAGATAATTAATTTCAGGTTTTTTAATTCTTTTCATTTATGTTAGCATTATGTACATTGTCTTCCTGTTTCTGCTTACTTCACTTTTCATCAGTTCATATAAATCTTCTCATGTATATGGATCATGATTTTTATTTCTTATACCACAGTAATATTACATTACATTTATACACCACAATTTTTTTAGACATTCTATAATAGATGGGCACCTACTTTTCTTTGCTCTACTAAAAAAATGCTGCTACAAATATTTTTATATATGTGGATTTTTTTCTTATCAATTTCTTCTTATTTATTATTTTATTGCTATTACATTTTATTTATATTGACCTCCTTGGGGAACATATATTCCACTATATTCATATATATTCATATATTCCATTTATATTCCAATATATATCCATATATTCACTAACAACGAAATCCCTGGGTTAAAGGATTTGGACATGTTAGTCAATTTTGTTACATTGTTACTTTCCAGAGCATTTGAACCAGTTCCTACCTCTATCAAAAGTTTTTGTCTTTCCATAATCCCTCTAGTACTGATTATTGCTTATTTTGCTTTAGATATATGATCCTTATTGAATTGTCATTCTGCTCAACTCAAATCCAGCTACAAATATTTCTTTGTTAGGGCATTGTACTTAGGGTCATTACCAACTATAAATGTGTGTGTGTGTGTGTGTGTGTGTGTGTGTGTGTGTGTGTGTGTGTGTGTGTGTGAGATTACCAGTCAAGACTTTAATGTGGAGACAGGTCAACAGGCTGTCCCACTGGATGTCAGAGTAAACATTAACATTATCCAGAACATAATCCATTAACAAATCCAGAAATCAATACAGCTAAGATCTACCTGTCAAATTAAGATGAGCAAATTGGAAACTGGAAATTAAGAATATGATAATGGGAAGTAGATTCTACAGAGTCTATGAATTGTTGGTCCAGCCTCCATCTTTACTCTGGTTTTTAATTTCACCTGTGCCTTCTAATCCTTGGGGGAAGTTTTCATTTAGGCAGCCCTATGCGGACATTATTAAATTACTAGTAATTGCAAAAGTTCTCCTAAATTACTACTCTATTTTTCTTGTTATGAAAAGGAGCTAACTTTGAGTTCTCAATGAGTTTGTTAGAGATTTGTCAAGTTGGAGTGTCATCTGGCATGAGCAAAATGAGGACACTGTGTTAGCTTTCTAAAAATGTTTGCATATCTCAATGAATGTGACAATCTCATCAATGTGTATTCCCTCCAGGGAAGCAAATTGTAACCTATCCATGCCTGCTCATCTATGTGTCTCATGTCCCTGTCCTCCTATCAGTGAGTCACAAGGAGGTTTAACCCAATACATACCACAATATCCCTTATTATTCTCAATTTTTGACCTCCCCTTCTTTTCCCTGGTTAGAAGTAGCCAATAATGGCTTCAACCAATGTGTTCTGAGCTATGATAATGTATGAGGATTTTGTGTGTTCAGTAACAAGCATTTATTGAGCACCTGCTATGTGCTGTGCCCCTAGGAGTACAGAGAACAAAGCTATCCCTACCTTCAAGGAGTTTGCATTCTATTATTCATCCCTTTGATCAAGTTCTTCGATGCCTTCTTACCATTAGAGATGACCCTGGGTCCTTGAAGGCTTCAGCAACTGAGCACAGGATCTATCACATCCTACCAAGTTGAAAAGGCTTTGAGCTGGATGACAGACTGGGTCTTTGTCCTTTGTCCAAGGACCAGCCTAGATAAGTGTAGGGTGGGCCTTCATTAGACCTCTGGTCATTAGATGATGACTTTAATTTTCCATGCAGAGCAACTTCAAAGACAGTCTACCACTAAGGCATAGAGAAATGACAGTATTTTGTTTTAGCTAGCATGTCAACAAAAACTACAGCCCTTGGAAATATTTACACATAATTATTACTTATTACTATCACTTAATTGTCCACTAAATGTAGACAGGTACTGACAACCTATTTAATTATTTGTTTAGGAGACCATGCCTTACTCACTATAGTTTCTCACTCTCCTAATGTGCTCCCTATTTTAATTCCTAACCTCATGTTCCCTTCCTTCCATACCCTATTTTCTCACAACTTTTTACTCCAACTTTTAAAAAAGTTTTGATAAAGTTTAGAAATTCAAGGAGAGTGGATAAATACCTTGGCCTTTTTGTATACACTTTTCTATATCTCATCTAAGAAAGGAGCATGTTTTCCTTTATGCTTTTTTCATTTTTTTGAGATTCATAAATAGATTTATATTTATATCTTTTTCTTAAGGTTTTTTATTTTTTTATTTTGCTTACCTTTTGTGAAAATTATATTTCAGGGGGCGGAGCCAAGATGGCAGAGTAGAAACAGCTCGTCCAAGGCTTCTGCCAGATTCCTCAAACCATGTTAAAGGGGACTCTGGACAACTTCTGGAGCCCCAGCACCCACAGAACGACACAGAGAAGCTAACCTCCCGCTGAGGACAGCCCAGCAGCCCTGCAGAAAGGACCAGCGCAGCACTCTGGGAGCCTGCAGCACACAGTGTGCAGAGAGCCGAGCCCAGGTCCGAGTGAGCCATCTTTTTAGCCCCAGGGCGGCTGTGCCAGCAGCTGGCTGGAGGGACCCCAGAACACCAGTAGTGGTGGCGATTCCAGAATTATCAACATAGACATGCCTAGGACAAAGTGGGAGGTTAGTGCCCTATGGACTTTAGGACCAGTATTTGGGGAATGCGTCAGCTCCCTCCCCTGGGGGCTAGAAGCCCCTGAGGAGACACGCCATTTTGTAGTTTTCAGAGGTAGCTCCAGCTCCTGGCCTGCGAATTGTAGGGAGATCCAGCGATCAGTCTTGGGGGGAAATCGCTCTTGCTTTAACCTCCCTGGATCTGGATTGTCGTCTGGGGGGGGAGGTCTGGGGTGGGCATCCAGCTTGCCAGAAAGCTGTGAAGACCCCAACGTTCGGGACAGAGGCTCCCCTGTCTGGTGGCAGAGTCCTACTGTGGCAACAAGCCCAAAAGTCAAGTAATTAAGTGGCAACATGCTGAGGCAAAGGAAACAAAATAAACAGAAAAACACAACATTAGACTCCTATTTTGGGGGCAAAGAGGATCAAAGCATGGAACAGGAAGAGGACTGTGAGGTCAGAAATCCTGCTCCAAAAGCCCCAAATGGAAACACAAGCTGGCTACAGGCCATAGAGGACCTTAAGAAGGACTTTAAAAATCAAGTAAGAGAAGTGGAGGAAAAATTGGGAAGAGAAATGAGAAAGATGGAGGAAAAGTATGAAATGAGGGTCAACAGCCTGACTGAGGAAAATAATACCTTAAAAAATAGACTAACTCAAATGGCAAAGGAGGCCCAACAGGGCAATGAGGAGAAGAATGCCTTAAAAAGTCGAATTTGCCAGATGGAAAAAGAATCTCAAAAGCTCACTGAGGAGATTCATTCCTTCAGAGTTAGACTGGAGCAAATGGAAGCTAATGACTTTATGAGAAATCAAGATGCTGTTAAACAGAACCAAACAAATGAAAGAATAGAAGGCAATGTGAAATATCTCATGGGAAAAACCACTGACCTGGAAAATAGATCCAGGTGAGATAATTTAAAAATTATTGGACTACCTGAAAGCCATGATCAAAGAAAGAACCTAGAAATCACCCTTCAAGAAATTCTCAAGGAAAATTGCCCTGATGTTTTAGACCCAGAGGGCAAAATAGAGGTTGAAAGAATCCACAGATCACCTCCTGAAAAAGATCCCAAAAAGAAAACTCCCAGGAATATTATAGCCAGGTTCCAGAATCCCCAGATCAAGGAGAAAATACTACAAGCAGCCAGGAAGAAACAATTTCAATATTGTGGAAACACAATCAGAATAGCACAGGACCTGGCAGCTTCTACACTGAGGGATGGAAGGGCATGGAATATGATATTCCAGAGGGCAAAAGAGCTGGGACTGAAGTCAAGGGTCACCTACCCAGCAACACTTAGTATTTTGTTTCAGGGGAAAATATGGTCATTCAGTGGAATAGAGGACTTTCAAGCATTCTTGAGGAAAAAAACAGAGTTGAATAGAAAATTTGACATCCAGACACAAGAAGGAAGAGATGCCTGAGAAGGTAATCAGGGAAAAGAAATCAAAAGGAACTTATCAAAGTTGACCTATTTATATTCCTACATGGAAAAACAATAACAGTGACTGATGAAACCTTTCTCAGTATGAAAATAATGGAAGAAGGGTATATGGGCATATGAATATATATGTGAATGTGTGTATATATGTTTACAGTTATATATGGATAGAGGGCATAGGTTGAATTTGTTGGGAAGGGATGATACTTAACGGGTGAAATTATGAAGTGAGAGGAAAGTGGCAAGAGGAGATGGGGAGAGACAGGGTAGGGTAAACTATCTCATGTAGAAGAAGGAAGGGGAAGTGGCTGCAGGGGAGGGGTAGAACAGGAAGGCAAAAAGGCAAAGCCACATTCTCATTGAATTTGGCTCAGGGAGAAAATGACATACATACTAAATGGAATATCTCACCCTGCAGCAGAGTAGGGGGAAGGGGGATGAGAGGGGGGGTGATGGAGGAGAGGGCATTCTGGGGGGAGGGGAGCTTGGAAGTACCCACTATCAAAGAGGGACAGGATCAAAATAGGGAATGGACCAGGTAGGGGGTAGGATGGGTGGGAGGGAATTATAAGCAGCCTTGTACAATATATCTACTATGGTAATGTTTTGCATAGCCATACATGTACGCCACATACTGAATTACTTATCTTCCCAGAGGGAATGGGTGACAAGGGAGAAAGGGAATGGATCTGAAATTCGAGGTTTTAAAATTAAATGTTTCAAATATATATATATAAATACTATTATTAATACTATTTTGCATGTAATTGGGAAATAAGATGTGCAGGCATTAGGGCACAGAGCCTCACCTTTCTCTAATGGAAAAGTCGAAGTGGGTATGGGAGAAGATATGGGAGAGAGCAGATTGGATGAGGGGATATCCTGTGGGACTGCTATTCTAGGATGGTGGGTAGGGGAAAAATGGGGAAAAATTGTAACTCAAAATCTGGTGGAAATGAATGATGTAAACCAGAAGTTAATAAAGCATTTGTTTAAAAAAAAAAGAAAGAAAATGGTAGTTTACTATGAAAGTGAGAAACGATTTCCATTTGCCAAAAAATTGTCAGAATGACTAAACAGAGATTGCGAAGAATCAGAAGGGGAGGAAAAAAGGAGAATCCCTTTTTATATCTCTTCTTTGGGGCCAAACTTGGTCATTATAATCTCACAGCAATTAATTTCAGGTTTTTTAATTCTTTTCATTTATGTTAGCATTATGTACATTGTCTTCCTGTTTCTGCTTACTTCACTTTTCATCAGTTCATATAAATCTTCTCATGTATATGGAGTCATGATTTTTATTTCTTATACCACAGTAATATTACATTACATTTATACACCACAATTTTTTTAGACATTCTATAATAGATGGGCACCTACTTTCTCTTTGCTACTATAAAAAAAATGCTGCTACAAATATTTTTATATATGTGGATTTTTTTCTTATCAATTTCTTCTTATTTATTATTTTATTGCTATTACATTTATTTATATTGACCTCCTTGGGGAACATATATTCCACTATATTCATATATATTCATATATTCCATTTATATTCCAATATATATCCATATATTCACTAACAACGAAATCCCTGGGTTAAAGGATTTGGACATGTTAGTCAATTTTGTTACATTGTTACTTTCCAGAGCATTTGAACCAGTTCCTACCTCTATCAAAAGTTTTTGTCTTTCCATAATCCCTCTAGTACTGATTATTGCTTATTTTGCTTTAGACATGTATCCTTATTGAACGTCATTCTGCTCAACTCAAATCCAGCTACAAATATTTCTTTGTTAGGGCATTGTACTTGAGGGTCATTACCAACTATAAATGTGTGTGTGTGTGTGTGTGTGTGTGTGTGTGTGTGTGTGTGTGTGTGTGTGTGTGAGATTACCAGTCAAGACTTTAATCTGGAGACAGGTCAACAGGCTGTCCCACTGAGATGTCAGAGTAAACATTAACATTATCCAGAACATAATCCATTAACAAATCCAGAAATCAATACAGCTAAGATCTACCTGTCAAATTAAGATGAGCAAATTGGAAAACTGGAAATTAAGAATATGGATGATGGGAAGTGGATTCTACAGAGTCTATGAATTGTTGGTCCATCGGCCTCCATCTTTACTCTGGTTTTTAATTTCACCTGTGCCTTCTAATCCTTCGAGGAAGTTTCTGAATTTGGGCAGCCCTGGATGCAGACATTATTAAATTACTAGTAATTGCAAAAGTTCTCCTAAATTACTACTCTATTTTCTCGTTATGAAAAGGAGCTAATTCTGAGTTCTCAATGAGTTTGTTAGAGAATTTGTCAAGTTGGAGTGTCATCTGGCATGAGCAAAATGAGGGACACTGTGTTAGCTTTCTAAAAATGTTTGCATATCTCAATGAATGTGCAATCTCATCAATGTGTATTCCCTCCAGGGAAGCAAATTGTAACCTATCCATGCCTGCTCATCTATGTGTCTCATGTCCCTGTCCTCCTATCAGTGAGTCACAGGAGGTTTACTCAACCCAATACATACCACAATATCCCTTATTATTCTCAATTTTTGACCTCCCTTCTTTCCCTGACGTTAGAAATAGCCAAATAATGGCTTCAACCAATGTGTTCTGAGCTATGATAATGTATGAGGATTTTGTGTGTTCAGTAACAAGCATTTATTGAGCACCTGCTATGTGCTGTGCCCTAGGAGTACAAAAACAAAGCTATCCCTACCTTCAAGGAGTTTGCATTCTATTATTCATCCCTTTGATCAAGTTCTTTGATGCCTTCTTACCACATAGAGATGACCCTGGGTCCTTGAAGGCTTCAGCAACTGAGCACAGGATCTATCACATCCTACCAAGTTGAAAAGGCTTTGAGCTGGATGACAGACTGGGTCTTTGTCCTTTGTCCAAGGACCAGCCTAGATAAGTGTAGGGTGGGCCTTCATTAGACCTCTGGTCATTAGATGATGACTTTAATTTTCCATGCAGAGCAACTTTCAAAGACAGTCTACCACTAAGGCATAGAGAAATGACAGTCTTTGTTTTAGCTAGCATGTCAACAAAAACTACAGCCCTTGGAAATATTTACACATAATTATTACTTATTACTATCACTTAATTGTCCACTAAATGTAGACAGGTACTGACAACCTATTTAATTATTTGTTTAGGAGACCATGCCTTACTCCACTATAGTTTCTCACTCTCCTAATGTGCTCCCTATTTTAATTCCTAACCTCATGTTCCCTTCCTTCCATACCCTATTTTCTCACAACTTTTTACTCCAACTTTTAAAAAAGTTTTGATAAAGTTAGAAATTCAAGGAGAGTGGATAAATACCTTGGCCTTTTTGTATACACTTTTCTATATCTCATCTAAGAAAGGAGCATGTTTTCCTTTATGCTTTTTTCAATTTTTTTGAGATTCATAAATAGATTTATATTTATATCTTTTTCTTAAGGTTTTTTATTTTTTTATTTTGCTTACCTTTTGTGAAAATTATATTTCAGGGGGGCGGAGCCAAGATGGCAGAGTAGAAACAGCTCGTCCAAGCCTCTCTGCCCCCAGATTCCCCACAAACTATGTAAAAAAGGACTCTGAACAACTTCTGGAGCCCCAGCACCCACAGAACGACACAGAGAAGCTAACCTCCCGCTGAGGACAGCCCAGCAGCCCTGCAGGAAGGACCAGCACAGCGGTCTGGGAGCCTGCAATGCGCAGAGCGCAGGAGCCCAGCCGAGCCGAGCCCAGGTCCGAGTGAGCCGAGGTTTTAGCCCCAGGGCGGCAGGGCCAGCAGCCAGCTGGAGGAACCCCAGAACACCAGGAGCAGTGGTGACTCCAGAATTATCAACATAGACATGCCTAGGACAAAGTAAGAGGTTAGTGTCCTATGGACTTTGGGACCTGTATTTGGGGAATGCGTCAGCTCCCTCCCCTGGGGGCTAGAAGCAGCTGAGGAGACACGCCATTTTGTAGTTTTCAGAGGCATTTCCGGCTCCCAGCCTACAAATCGTGGGGAGATCCAGCGATCAGTCTTGGGGGGTAATCGCTCTTGCTTTAACCTCCCTGGATCTGGATTGTGATCTAGGGTGGAAGTTGTGGGTAGGTTTACAGCTTGCCAGAAACGGAAGTTGCCCCCCACACGTTCGGGACGAAAATTCCTCTAGCTGGCCTTAAAGCCATAGTGTGGCAACAAGCCCAAAAGTCAAGCAATTAAGTGGCAACATGCCAAGGCAAAGGAAACAGAAAAATGCAACCCTAGACTCCTATTTTGGGGGCACAGAGCGGGAAAAGGACTGTGAGGTCAGAAGTCCTGCTCCAAAAGCCCCAGGGGAAAACATGAGCGGGTTGCAGGCCATAGAGGACCTTAAGAAGGACTTTAAAAATCAAATAAGAGAAGTGGAGGAAAAATTGGAAAGAGAAATGAGAAGGATGCAGGAAAAGTATGAAATGAGGGTCAACAGCCTGACTGAGGAAAACAACACCTTAAAAAATAGACTAACTCAAATGGCAAAGGAGGCCCAAAAGGGCAATGAGGAGAAGAATGCCTTAAAAAGTCGAATTTGCCAGATGGCAAAAGAATCTCAAAAGTTCACTGAGGAGATTCATTCCTTCAGAGTTAGACTGGAGCAAATGGAAGCTAATGACTTTATGAGAAATCAAGATGCTGTTAAGCAGATCCAAACAAATGAAAGATTAGAAGGCAATGTGAAATATCTCATGGGAAAAACCACTGACCTGGAGAATAGATCCAGGAGAGACAATTTAAAAATTATTGGACTACCTGAAAGCCATGATCAAAGAAAGAACGTAGAAATCACCCTTCAAGAAATTCTCAAGGAAAATTGCCCTGATGTTCTAGATCCAGAGGGCAAAATAGAGGTTGAAAGAATCCACAGATCACCTCCTGAAAAAGATCCCCAAAAGAAAACTCCCAGGAATATTATAGCCAGGTTCCAGAATCCCCAGATCAAGGAGAAAATACTACAAGCAGCCAGGAAGAAACAATTTCAATATTGTGGAAACACAATCAGAATAGCCCAGGACCTGGCAGCTTCTACACTGAGGGAGAGAAGGGCATGGAATATGATATTCCAGAGGGCAAAAGAACTGGAATGAACCCAAGGGTCACCTACCCAGCAAAACTGAGTATTTTGTTTCAGGGGAAAATATGGTCATTCAGTGGAATAGAGGACTTTCAAGCATTCTTGAGGAAAAAAAACCAGAGTTGAATAGAAAATTTGACATCCAGACACAAGAAGTAAGAGATGCCTGAGAAGGTAATCAGGGAAAAGAAATCAAAAGGAACTTATCAAAGTTGAACTATTTACATTCCTATATGGAAAAGCAATAACTGTGACTGATGATATCTTTCTCACTATGAAAATAATGGAAGAAGGGGGTGTGGTCATATGAATACATATGTGAATGTGTGTGTATATGGTTACAGTTATATATGGATAGAGGGCATAGGTTGAATTTGTTGGGAAGGGAGAATACTCAAGGGATGAAATTATGAGGTGAGAGAGGAAAGTGGCAAGAGGAGATGGGGAGAGACATGGTAGGGTAAACTATCTCATGTAGGGGAAGTGGTTGCAAAGGAGGGGGAGAATAAGGAAGGCTAAAAAGGCAAAACCACATTCACATTGAATTTGGTTCAGGGAGAAAATGACATACATACTAAATGGGATATCTCAACCTGCAGCAGGATAGGGGAAGGGGGATGAGAGGAGGGATGATGGATGGGAGGGCATCCTTGGGGTGAGGGGAGGTTGGAAGTACCCACTATAGAAGAGGGACAGGATCATGTAGGGAATCGACCAGGTGGGGGGTGGGATGAGTGGGAGGGAATTATAAGCAGCCTTGTACAATATATCTACTATGATAATGTTTTGCATAGCTAGACATGTACAACATATACTGAATTACTTATATCCCAAGAAGGAATGGGTGACAAGGGAGGAAGGAAATGGATCTGAAATTTGAGGTTGTAACATTAAATGTTTCAAATATATATAAATACTATTATTAATACTCTTTTGCCTATAATTGGGAGATAAGATGTGCAGGCATTGGGACACAAAGATTCATCTTCCTCTAATGGAAAAGTCGATGGGGGTATGGGAGAAGGTATGGGAGAGAGCAGATTGGAGGAAGCGATATCTTGTGGGACTGCTATTCTGGGAAGTTGGGTAGGGGAATAACGGGGGGAAAATCATTGTAACTCAAAATCTGGCGGAAATGAATGATGTAAAACAGAAGTTAATAAAGCATTTGTTTAAAATAAAAAAAATGTAATTGGGAAAATTTGACAAAATAAATAAAAATGCAATACAAAAAAAAATTATATTTCATTTCCTACTTTGGTTATTTTGACCAGATGCCACAGTATTTCTTTCTTAATAATATTTCTTTGCAACTCTTCCTTGGTTCCTATCCCACTTTTCATTTTGGCATGATAATATGATAGAAATTATAAATGCTATTATAATGATGAGGATGAGGATGAGGATGATGACAATATTGTATAGCAGAAAAAAACATGGATTTGGAATCAGAGGACCTATTCATATCCTGATAATGTTGCCTGTGTGAGTTTAAACAAAGCACCTAACTTCTCTGGGGCTCAATTTTCTCATTTATAAAATGAAGGGAGTGGCTTATTGATTTTTCAGCATCCCTTCCAGTTCTTAATTCTAGAAATTGAGATATTTATTCTTTTGGAAGCTCTTCATTTGTCCAACTAAGTTTCCTCTTGAAACTTATATGTGTGTGTGTATATATATATGTGTATATATATATATATATATATATATATATATATATATATATAATATATATAACTTGAGTTATAAGTTAGAGAACTTATAATCCTTCTCTTGAGTTTTTTCAGTGAATTTCCTGTAGTCTTAAATTTGAGTTTAATTTAACGAATCTTCTTTTCCTTTTCCTGAAACACTGAACCCTCTTGATCTGGCCTTATTTATGTGAAGTTGCTCTCCAGTCCTGGAAGGACTCAGTCAATTGATACATTTTTTTTTTGAGACACTTGGAAGTCCCTAAGGCTTAGGCATTTTTGCTTCATGCACCATTCCTTTTTCTTTATCTTTGTTTTCAGTTATTTAGCATTCTAAAGAGTTTCCAGATAATCAAAGAAATAAAACAAGGTGTTTTACCTACTGGGACCAGATGCATGGAATGAGGAAGCTTGGACAAAGTTATTCATGCTGCCCTAGAAGTCACCCTACATTGCACCTTCAGCTTCTGCCTTGGAACACTGCATTCCATTTCAATGTCTTTACATAGACTATCTCCCATGCCTGGGATTCATTCCTTCCTCAACTCTTCTTTTTGAATCCTTAGCTTCCTTCAAGGCTCAGCTTAGGTACCACTGCCTATGAGAAGCCTTTCTCTATCCTTTTAGTCATTAGTACCATGTCACTCTTCAAATTATTTTACCCTTACTTCTCTAGGGAAATATAACCTCCCCAAAGATGCAAACCTCACTCTGGGTAGAAACTGGTTTTTTCCTTTTATCTTTGTATTTCTAGCACCTAGCACAGTTGCCTTGCCCATAAGTGGTGTTTAATTAATGCTCATTGCATGAATGAGTGGATAAATAACTATAAAAATTGATTTAGCAATGGATAATGTGATATAGGCTTTTTTTTTTTTTGGTAAAGATAAGTTATAAAGATCAAGTCTGTCATCAAACCTGAATCCTGTGACTTGTCAGTTCTGGCAGGTGTCTAAAATTATCCTGTTTGCCTTCTCCTCCTTATTAGAGGATTTATAATAAAGACTTACTGAAAGGTACCTTTTTTCTTTTGTCCTTTCCACTTAATAATAACAGATAACATTTACACAGATACATAGATAACATTTACAAAGTAAGATTTACAGAGAACTGTATACATATTAACTTACCACTTGTGAATTAACTCAGCCCTGTGAGGTGGATTATGCCCATTTTACAGAACGGAAAACTGAAGCTTGCCCAAGCTAGTAAGTATCTGAGCAGGATGTGATCCTAGGTTTTCCTGCCTCCAGGTCTAGCACTCTATCCTCTATTCCAGGTGGCTCACAAGCTTATTGCTTAACAGCTTTATTTCCTCATGTAGGGAGCTTGATTTAATTTTTCACCCTGCCTTTCCTTCCTTAAAAGTCTAGAGCAGGAGTGGGGTACTTTCAGCCTTGAGGCCACATGTGACCCTCTAGGTCCTCAAATGCTGCTCTTTGACTGAATCCAAACTTTGCAGAATAAATCCCCTTAACAAAAGGATTTGTTCTGTAAAACTTGGACTCAATCAAAAGGCTAAACCCAAGGACCTAGAAGGCCACATGTAGCCTCAAGGACAAAGGTTCTCCATCCCTGGTCTAGAATTATTCCTCATCTCCACCTCTTGGCTTCTTTTAAGTATTGGTTTAAATTCCACCTTTTTCAGTAAGCTCTTCCTGGTCCCCTCTGATGCCAGTGCCTTCCCTTGGAAATCACTTGCAATTTCTGCAGAGTACATATATATATATATATATATATATATATATATATATATATATATATATATATATATATATATATTTTTTTTTTTTTTTGGAGGGGGAAAAGAAGGGCAATTGGGGTTAAGTGACTTGCCCAAGGTCACATGGCTCATTTTGTGTTAAGTGTCTGAGGTCATATTTGAACTCAGGTCCTCCTGACTCCAGGGTCAGTGCTCTATTCACTGAGCCACCTAGCTACCCCCAGAATATATATCTTGTAGTATATAGTGGTTCAAATGTTTTCTACCCCTCTACTCTCACGCCCTTAGAAAATGAGTACTTAGAGGACAGGGACTGGTTTTGCCTGCCATTGTATTCCCAGTGCTCATAGCTGAGTGCCTGGTACATAAAAATAAATTAAATAAAAATAATTATATATAAATACATATTTATATATAATAATACATAATGTATAATAAATACATAAAAATAAAATTTTTAAAAACTTGATAAATACTTGTTGATTGACCCCTAGTCTTATGTCTCAGGCATGTAAACCAACCTGTTACATCTCAGTTATGTCAATCAAGTCATGATTCCGTTTGTAAATCCAGCTCTTTTTTTGCTTTAGTAATTAATTGGCAAATTTTTATTGAGTCCCTGATGCCAAACTTAGGGGGTGGAAGAGAAGTTTAAAGCATGTTCTCTGGCTTCAAAATACTTACAGTCTAGTTGAGGCAGCCAAGACTAATACAAGTAAAATGACAAATAAAACGAAGAAAGGCATGCTTATGTGTGGAGTGATGAGGCATGCTGCAGGTGCTAGACAGGGCTTCTGGGAAGGTGGAAATCGTTGAGGTTGCAAGAGTAAGAGTAGACTCGTTGAAAGCAGTAGTATTGAAACTGAGCCTTGGAGGAGGAGGAGAAATTGGAGAGGCAGGAAGGGAAGGGAAAAAGACTGAGATTCATATTTTCCTTTTCAGTGCATCTATACCCATATACAGATTTTATTCACACTTACCACTTGTCTTGTCTTCAAAAAGAGTATGCCCCTGGACCTGGTTACTAGCCCTATTCCCAAGCCCAAACAATGTAGTTTCAATGTAATTTCTTGTAGTACTTTGGAATTTTAACTCTGCACAATGGTTGTTTTTTGTTTTTGTTCTTTTTTTGAGGCCAACTAGAAATACCAGAGATTCTGCTCACAGCATCACCTTTGTCTGGTCTTTCAAAGGTCTCTATAGTCACTTTCATAGCCTTCTATGTCTCCTGACATTAAGTATTGAGAAAAACCAGAAGACTAAGCAGCAATTAGGTCATATGAAGAATTGAAGCCAAACTCTACAAGACTAGGGTACAATTCATGAATGAAGGCTGGCCTGACTTGAGCTCAAATGAAAGGTTAGCTATAGTGATTGGGATTGAGTCCTCCAGAGCTGGGACCATTGAATGCTATAAGTGACAACTCTAACCCTTCTCTAAATGTTGTCCCCGCCCCCTCCACCTTCACCCCCCACTGCTGTGCACAGCATTTGTTTTCTGTGGCTGAATCATTAAATAGCAATATGATCATTATTTCCATTCCCCTGGTTCTAACCGGGGTTTTGGAGCCGGTTCCCATTCCCAGTTCATTAACTGGCTGACCCTAGCATTAGCACCCCCTCCACTGGGGGTTGCCTTGGAGACAAAGCTTCCTGTGCGTAATCCAAGATTATCTGGCTCTTTATCCTGCATGTGACCCTTAATTACTTGCTAAATTAGAATGGTTTTCTGAAAATCACAAGAGGAGGTTAATATGTTCTTCCAGAGCTGGTCAAGCTAAGATGACACTAAATTCACAGGGAATTCAAATTCCATGATCCCTAAAGGCGTCTCTTTCAGGAAGGAGATGAACTCTCCTGGTGGGAGGCAGCGCCCCTCCATAGAGCTGCTGTCACTCAACTTTCCCCGCCTGCTTTTCTAGCCACTGTCTAATCTGCTCCAGACAATTCGCTATGTCAATATCGGGCAGGTTAATTATGGGGCAGGAACTTGCATCCATTTGTCTTTGACAATTAATGTTGTCTTTGAAATTAATTAGTTCTTCTGAGAATCATTGCATGGTTTAATTATATAAATATACTTTCCCCCGATGCTCCATATGCCAATTTAGAGCAAGAAGGTGGGAAGGAGGGGGTGAGGGTGGGGACACTTAGCAATCTACCAAAGACTGGAAAAGGGGTAGTTAGGAACAATTAATGGGGCATCATGATATGGGTTTGTTTTCTTTCTAATTTTATAGCCTAAAAGTTAAGAAGATTAGTGAGAGGAGGGGAGGAGCTCCTAGATTCTCATAACTTGTCTGAAATAACAGAGAATGTCTATTAATAATGCTCTTCTTGATAATCCAGAAGATCATGGGATCACAGATTTAAAGGTAGAAGGAATCTTAGATACCAACCTTTTCATTTTTATAGATAAGGAAACTGAGCTCCAAAGAGGCTGTTGTTTAATCATAGAATCAGCATAAATTAAGGGCCCTTTCAGCCCAAGGAGTCATCTAACCCAATCCCTTCATCTTACAGATGAGAAACAGAGGCCTAAAGAGGTTAATTGTCTTGCCCAAGGTCATACAGGTGACTTAGAAGATCCAGGATTCAAATTTGTATCCAGGAGACCCAACATGCTTTCCATTCTACCAAACTGCCTCTAAGAAAAATAGAGCAAAACTATATACTATAGTTAAAGAAAGGTCGAACCTTCCTTAAAACCTGAAATAAGGTAAATTAAGCAAGACCTTCACATGGAAGGTAATAGACTGAGGGCAATGATAGTCTCATAGGCTCAAAGTCTGAAGAGACCATAGAGATCATCTTGCCCAGAATGATTAATTGGCTTGCCTGATGTTACATAGATTTTAAATGGCAGGTACCCAAATCAGCAAGCTATGGCACCATGCTATAGGGACATAAATTTAACCACTAATTAATTGCCTTAAGCCCTTTGTTGGGACAGTTGGGACAGCTAGGTGGTACAGTGGATAGAATTCCAGGCCTGGAGTTAGGAAGACCCATCTTCTTGACTTCAAATCTGACCTCAGACACTTACTAGCTGTGTGACCCTGGATAAGTCACTTAGCCCTGTTTGCCTCAATTCCTCATTTGTAAAATAAGCTGGAGGAGGAAATGGCAAACTCCAGTATCTTTGCCAAGAAGACCCCCAGTAGGGTCACAGAAAATTGGGATACAACTGAAAAATGACAACATAATCTTGTAGTAGCTCAAGAGTACTCGGACTTCTTTTATTTACAGTCTATGTAGAAGAGACTCAAATCTTCTATACTATCCCTTTCTATTTGTTACCTCACTCCTTTAAGAAAAAATCCTCTCAGAGCTGAGTCAAATGTACAAGAATACAAACCATTCCCCAACTGATAAATGGTCAAATGATATGGTCAGGCAGCTTTCAGATGAAGAAATCAAAGCTATCTATAGGCATATGAAGAAGTTCTCTAAATCACTTTTGATTAGCAATATGCAAATTTAAACAACTCTGATGTACCACCTCTCACCTATCAGATTGGCTAATATGACAAAAAGGAAAATGATAAATGTAGGAGAGGATTTGGGAAAATTGTGACACATTCACTGTTGGTAGAGTTGTGAACTAATCCAACCATGGAGAGCAATTTGGAATTATGCCCAGAAGGGCAACCAAACTGTGCATACCCTTTAAGCCAGCAATACCACTACTAGGTCTGTATTCTAAAGAGATTATAAAAAAAGAGAAAAGGACTTATATGTGCAAAAATATTTGTAACAGCCCCTTTTCATGTTGGCAAAATATTAGAAATCGAGAGGATGCCCATCAATTGGATGCCCATCAATTAGGGAATGACTGAACAAGCTGTGGTATATAAATGTAATGGAATGCTATTGTGCAGTAAGAAATGAGGAACAGGCAGATTTCAGAAAAACCTGGAAAGGCTTGTAGGAACAGATGCAAAGTGAAATGAACAGAAACAAGAAAACATTGTATATACTATTCGAAACATTGTGTGATGATTAACTATGAATGACTCAGCTTTTCCACCTATGTCCAATTAAAGAACTGATGAACTCTGAACGAAGACTGAAACATAATTTTTTCACTTACTTTGCCTTTTTTCATGGTTTTTTCTTTTGATCTGTTTTTTCTTTCATAACTGTGGCTAATATGAAAATATGATTTACATGATAACACATATATAACCTATACTAAATTGTCCACCATTTTAGGAAGAGGGGAGGGAAGGGGGGGGATTTGGAACTCAAAATCTTATTAAAATGAGTGCTAAAAATTGTCTTGACATATAATTAGGAAAAGTATTATTTAAAAAAAAAAACCTCTCAACTAGAAGTGTCACCAGGATCTATAATAAAAAAGGGACTGCTTAGAGGACACTAATAAAGTGATGTCTGATTTTTATTACTTTGATACATAGAAGGATCCATGATCTCATTATTGTGGGTATTTACTCCAAAGGTTCAGATCTTTGATTTTGTCTATGCCCTCTACCAGTGCAGATTGGTATTTGCTTTGAAACTCATCAACTAAGAGATTTGGTACCATGAGAAACAGCATGCCATCATGAATAGGGAGCTCACTCCTCAGAGTCAGGGAGACCATAAATCTTCTACTAGGAGCCCATCTGACATGCTGGGAGTCTTTCTTTATATCTTTTGGCATTGCAAGGATATAAATGGAGCAATTGAGGTGACCATCAGGGATCTAGGCTCTTGCTATTGACTGGTCCATTTTTTCCCAGATAATTCTCTGATAACACCCTTTATGCTTCCTTGGTGCAGTTCTTTATCTATAGCATATTGCATCCTACTTATGCCAACCATGTGTTTTTCCATTGCCCTTTAGGTGACTTTGAACTTTCATTTTTCAGTAACCATAATATGAATGCAGAATTATGAATTTCTGAACTTAGCCAAAAACTTGAAGATATTTAAAAAGATGTAGATCCCAAGGAACCCCATATTAGCCCTTTATGACAACATCTAGTGATGTCATCTGGATAATTTCCCATTCAAAACAAAAGGTCCTATTCTCTTCTCCCTGACTGTATGACATTCTTTACCCTGAGACACACCAAGCTGCCTTTGAGGTAAAGTACACACAACGCCAAAACTACGCTATCTCACTCCCTCCCCACCCCAGCTCCTGTGACTCCCAGACCTGCACAGCAGTTCCTGATACTTGAATTATGGTGCTAGGCTAGGAAACTCTAGTTTTGATTAGCGGTCTCTCCTGTTACCTGTTCAATTACGGATGTTTAGTAAATATACAAACATACTGCAATACCAGAAAATGTTGTTTGAAAAAATATGTCCCTTAAAATTGTAACGTTCCACCACGGAACTGCTTTGTGTAAAGTTGGCCTAGCCCAACAGTTCTTCACAATGTTCTTTGATTTGGTACCATTTATTCCCTATATAACCTATTCAGATACATGATGATAGAGCCCGCTGTCACTGAATATGAAAAGAATTTATTATAAAATCTTTAGGGGTCTTCTCCATTTTTCTTCTTTTTTCAGGGCAATTGGGGTTAAGTAACTTGCCCAACGTCACACGGCTAGGTTTTTTTTTTTCGTTTGTGTGCATGTAAGTGTCTGAGGCCAGATCCGAACTCAGGTCCTTCTGACTCCAGGGCCGACACTCTACTCACTGTGCCACCTAGCCGTCTCTTCCATTTTTCAATCTATTTGTTCTTTCTCCCAGTTTCATTCTTCAAATGTCCAAGTCACATAGATAACAGAGTTGGGATTTTAACTCAGGTAATATGACTCAAAAGCCAATCCTTATTCCACTATACCACCAGCTCAATAAGAGTTTTTATACAACATCTCTCCAACCCTCTGGTTCCCAATACTACCTTTGGAGCTATGAATTCAAACAAATGTAGAGAGCTATGTCCCTATTGAACACATATGTTTTGTTGTTGTTCTCAGAAGTTTTGTGTAAAATTTACTATACGATGCAAGAGGCAGCCAGATGGTACAATCAAATAGAACACTCAACCCAGAGAAAGGAAGACCTTAGTTCAAATCTGGCCTCAGACACTTACTATTTGTGTCCCAGGATAAGTCACTTTACTTATCTGAGACTCAGTTTTCTGGTCTGTAAAATGGGGATAATAATAGCCCCCTACTCCCAGGGTTGTTGTGAAGATAAAGTAAGATGATATTTGTAAAATACTTTGCAAACATTAAAGTATAATATAAATGCAAGAAATTATTTCCTCCAAATACAGAACCCTGATTCCATAGGTTTAATTATAGCATATATGGCTTAATAAGAAGAAAGCTTCATAGGGCATGAGTGAAATAGATGAACGAATGAATGTAAAACAATTAATTTAATGCTAACTAGACAATCTCTGTCCATAAGAATCTTACATTCTAATTGTGGTGAGAGAGCACATGTAGGAAGGCAGATAACAATGCCTAGCATTCATAGAAGCAAGACAGATGCATCACACAGTCAGTATGTGTAAGAAATGGAACTTGAACTCATCTTCCTAACTCTGAGGCTAGCTTTCTAACCACTACACCATCCTCCTAGGTTAGATTTAGACTATATATAGAGGAATGGTTGGTTAACATTAGGAAAACTATAAAATAATAAATAATATTAATAAAATCACATGATCATGTGACATGCAGAAAAAGTCTTTGTCAAAGCACATCAATCATTTATGTTTAAAAAAAAACACTAAGAAGCACTTAATGTGATCCAAATAATTAAAGTATGATTTTATTTTTAACAGAGAAAAACTAGGAACTTCCCCAACAAGACCAGTGCTAGAAATGCTACCTATAAGGGGGAAAAAGAATTAAGAAGTAAGTATAGGCAAAAGGAAGCAAAATTATCTCTATTTGCAAATGAAATCCTGGTTTATTTAGAGAACCCTCAAGAGGCAACCAAAAAAATGCTTAATAGTTTTACAGAAGTAACAGGACTCAAAATAAAGCCACAGAAATCATTAGTTTTTCTATATTTTATTAACAAAGCCAAGGAAGAAAAGTTACAAAGAGAAATTCCATTCAAAATAACTACACAAAGGTAGTTTATCCAAGGTAGTAATATCCAAAATATTTGGATATTAACACACAAAAGACATATCAATACAGCTTTAAAAAATGTTTGTAGTAATAAAAGAAGACAAATAGTTGGAGAAACATTCACCATTCATGGTTGGGCTAACAAAAAAAAGATGATTATATTACCTAAATTAATTTTTAAATTTAGTACTATGACAACAAGTTACCAAAATCTACCTTTATTTGTTGTTGTTGAATCGTTTCAGTCATGTTCAACTCTTTGTTATTCCATTTGGGGTTTTTTTTGTTTGTTTTTTTGTTTTTGTTTTTGTTTTTTGGTAAAAATACTGGATTGGTTTGCCATTTCCTTCTCCAGCTCATTTTACAGATAAGGAACTGAGGCAAACAAAATTGAGCGATTTGCCCAGGGTCACACAGCTAGTAAGAGTCTAAGGCTGGATTTGAACTCAGATCCTCCTGACTCCAGTGCTAATGCTCTATCCACTGTGCCACCTAGCTGCTCAGTCTACCTTATAGAGATAGACAATAACACAGTTCATTAGGAGGAACAAAAGAACCAGAATATCAAAAGGGACAATTTTTTCAAAGTAGAAATGAAGAAGGACCCAAAGTACCAGCTGTCAAACTATAATATAAAATGCTAATCATCAAAATGATTTGTCACTAGTCAAAAATAGAAAAATAAATCAATGATACAAATAGAGTAGATAATCAAGAGAGAAACAACAGTGTTTGACAAATTAAAGATCAGGAATGATAAGGGTAAGGGTTTCCTTTATGACAAGAACTACCAGGAAAAATAGGAAAGCCCTTTAACACTTATTAGCTTTGTAACATCAACTGACATCATATGCTAAAATAAATTCCAAATTGATATATTATAAATATAAAAACCTTTTCAAAAAAATTAGAGGAGAATGGAAGACAGTACTTTTCAAATCTATGGTTGGGGAGAATTCCTAACTAGTGAAGGGATAAAGGTGGTTATAAAATACAAATTAGACAATTTCAAATGCATAAATCTAAAACCTTTTGCATAAACAAAACTAATGTAGCATGAATGAGAAATAAAAGTGTCAATTAGGAAAAATCTTTGCATCAAATATTTTTGGTAAAAGTCTGATATCCAGATATGAATGGAATTAACACAAATATACAAAAGTTATTACCAAATTATTTTCAAAATAAGAAATGCAAATGATCAAAAACTATCTGGCAAAATCATCTAATTAATTAATGATAAGAGAAATGGACATTTATTTCTGAAGTTTTACCTTATACTCAACAAATTGGCAAAAATGACAAAAATAGAATAGCTAATGTTAGAGGGGTTACAGCTGAGAATTTGTCCAAGAATTCTAGAAAACAAATTGTAACTATTCAAGAAAAATATTATGTTGTTCATATTCTTTGACCCAGAAATCTAAATACTAGGAATATACCCAAAGGAGAGCAAAGACAAAAAGAGACGGCCCATATATTACAAAATATTGACAACAAACTCCTTGCAGTTGCCCCCCAAAATACTGAAAACAAAGCAGGTATCTATCTATTGGGGGATGACTCAATAAATTGTGGCATATGGATTATTATTGAGCCATAAGAAACAATATTAAAAATTCACAGAAATGTAGGAAGATGTGAGTTTCAGTAATGAAATAAGCAAAAACAAGAGAACAATATACAATAACGTAAAGGCAAAAAACATCAAAAGATGTAACTCAGATTGATGCAATAATAATAATAGCTAACATTCATACATCACTTGAAGGTTTATAAAGCAATTTAAATATGCTCTTTCATTTGATCCTTCCAACAACCCTGGGAGGTAATTGTTATTTTTATCTTCATTTTACAGATGAGGAAACTGAGTCTGAGGGAGGTTAAATGACTTGCCTTTGGTCTCACAGCTTGTTAAGTCTGACTCAGCATTAGAACTCAGCTCTTCCTAATTCCAAGTCCAGCACTCTTTCCTAACTTGATCCCAAAGCCAGGAGATGAAACTTGCCTTTCTCTTCTAGTTAGAGAGGTGATAGTCTGTAGGTCCAGAATGAGGTGCAGTCTTTCAGATATGGTCAATGTATTTATTTGTTTTGCTGAACTCTATTTCGTATTATAAGAGAGGTTTGTATTAGGGTGGAAGTGGTATCAGGGTATGACAACAATGTAAAAGAAATATATATTTTTTATTTTTGAAGAAATACATTGTAAGACCATAGGAAAGGCTACTAAAAATCATTAACTATACTAGAAGTCACCAGTCTAAACCTGTCAATCAACAGGTGTTTGCTCTGTAGAACTTCTATCAAGTGTGAAAATCACATATTATTTTTCATCTTTTGTTTTCGAAGAGGACCAATGATATCATGATATGATGTCCTGACTCGCATATGAATTGAATTTAAGGGAGGCAGCCTCATTCTCTCAGAGTCATCAAAGTCCAATGGCGGGATCACCCTACCAGATACAGAACCTAGCTTTGTGACAGGAATGGGAGTATAGTACCTGCAGTGACAAGGAACAGGGGCTGTGACTATTTGATGGATGGCCCTGGGAAATAGGGGGCGCTAAATCCCTTAGTGAACATCTGGTGCTGGTCCAAGAAATACACTTTGCCAGATGGTGATATCATGCTGAGCGTTATGCCAAGTTCAGGAAAGAGCCTGCTTGCTTGGTCTTAGCTCTGAAAAACAGGGCATCTCCAAAATATTTTGATAATAAATATATTCTTAAATATCTTAATACCTCTCAAAGTTACTTTGAATGAAATTTCCCTTTCTAGCTCCCCCTGCTGTTATTGGTAATAATTCATTTTAAAATATTTTCTTTTTTCTAATTACATGTAAAAATAATTTTAACATTCTTTTTTAAAATTTGAAATCCAAATTCACTCCCCGCCTCACAAGATGGCAAGCAATTTGATATAGGTTATACACATGTAGTCATGTTAACATATCTCCATGTTAGTCATCTTCTGAAAACACACACATAAACATAAAAAAAGAAGTAAAAAATAATATGCTTATCTCTGCATTCAGACTCCATCAGTTCTTTCTCTGGAGGAGGATAATTTTTTTTCTAATCACAAGCTCTAAAAAAACAACAAACAAACAAAAGAAAAACTAGGCAGCTAGGTGGTGCAGTGAATAGAGCACCAGCCCTAGAGTCAGGAGGACCTGAGTTCAAATCCAGCCTCAGACACTTAACACTCATTAGCCATGTGACCTTGGGCAAGTCACTTAACCCCAATTGCCCTGCCCTCCTTCCTCCAAAAAGCAAAACAAACAAACAAAAAAAAACAAGTCCTTCAGAATTGTCTTAGATCTTCATATTGCTGAGAATAGCTGTCATTCACAGTTGTTCATCATACAATATTGCTGTTACTATGTACAATGGTCTCCTGGTCTGCTCACCTAACTTTGCATTAATTCATGTAAATTGTTACAGGTTTTTCTGAAAACTTCCTGTTCATCATTTCTTACAATACAATAGTATTCCATGACAACTTATTCAACCATTTCCCAATTGATGGGCATCTCCTCAATTTCTAATTCTTTGCCACCACCAAATGAACTGCTATAAGTATTTTTTGTACATATCGGTTCTTTTCCTTTCTTTTCTTCTTTTCAGCTCATTGGGATACAGAACTAGTAGTGATTAGCTGGGTCAAAGGGTAAGCAGTTTTATAGCCCTTTGGACAGGGTTCCAAACTGCTTTCCAAAATGCTTGGATCAGTTCACAACTCCATCCACAATGCTTTAGTGTCCCAATTTTCCCACATCCCCTCCAACATTTACCATTTCCCTTTCCTGTCATTTTAGCCAATCTGGTAAGTATGAGGTGATACCTCAGAGTTGTTTTAATTTGAAATTCTCTAATCAATAGTGATTTGGAGCATCTTTTCATATGATTATAGATAGATTTGATTTCTTTGTCTGAAAACTGCCAGTTCATCTCCTTTGTCCATCTATCAATTGGGACTGATTTGAATTCTTATAAATTTGACTCAGTTCTCTATATATTTGGGAAATGTGGCCTTTATGAGAGAAATTTGCTATAAAAATTCTCTTCCCCTATCCTCAGTTTTCTGCTTTCCTTTTAATTTTGCTTGCATTGGTTTTGTTTGTGCAAAAGCTTTTTTTTTTTAAACAAATGCTTTATTAACTTCTGTTTTACATCATTCATTTCCACCAGATTTTGAGTTACAATCATTTTCCCCCCATTATTCCCCTACCCAACCTCCCTGAATAGCAGTCCCACAAGATATCGCTTCCTCCAATCTGCTCTCTCCCATACCTTCTCCCATACCCCCATCGACTTTTCCATTAGAGGAAGATGAATCTTTGTGTCCCAATGCCTGCACATCTTATCTCCCAATTATAGGCAAGAGTATTAATAATAGTATTTATATATATATTTGAAACATTTAATGTTACGACCTTGAATTTCAGATCCATTTCCTTCCTCCCTTGTCACCCATTCCTTCTTGGGAGATAAGTAATTCAGTATATGTTGTACATGTCTAGCTATGCAAAACATTATCATAGTAGATATATTGTACAAGGCTGGTTATAATTCCCTCCCACTCATCCCACCCCCCACCTGGTCCATTCCCTACATGATCCTGTCCCTCTTCTATAGTGGGTACTTCCAACCTCCCCTCACCCCAAGGATGCCCTCCCATCCATCATCCCTCCTCTCATCCCCCTTCCCCCTATCCTGCTGCAGGTTGAGATATCCCATTTAGTATGTATGTCATTTTCTCCCTGAACCAAATTCAATGTGAATGTGGTTTTGCCTTTTTAGCCTTCCTTATTCTCCCCCTCCTTTGCACCCACTTCCCCTACATGAGATAGTTTACCCTACCATGTCTCTCCCCATCTCCTCTTGCCACTTTCCTCTCTCACCTCATAATTTCATCCCTTGAGTACTCTCCCTTCCCAACAAAATCAACCTATGCCCTCTATCCATATATAACTGTAACCATATACACACACATTCACATATGTATTCATATGACCACACCCCCTTCTTCCATTATTTTCATAGTGAGAAAGATATCATCAGTCACAGTTATTGCTTTTCCATATAGGAATGTAAATAGTTCAACTTTGATAAGTTCCTTTTGATTTCTTTTCCCTGATTACCTTCTCAGGCATCTCTTCCTTCTTGTGTCTGGATGTCAAATTTTCTATTCAATTCTGGTTTTTTCCTCAAGAATGCTTGAAAGTCCTCTATTCCACTGAATGACCATATTTTCCCCTGAAACAAAATACTCAGTTTTGCTGGGTAGGTGACCCTTGGGTTCATTCCCAGTTCTTTTGCCCTCTGGAATATCATATTCCATGCCCTTCGATCCCTCAGTGTAGAAGCTGCCAGGTCCTGGGCTATTCTGATTGTGTTTCCACAATATTGAAATTGTTTCTTCCTGGCTGCTTGTAGTATTTTCTCCTTGATCTGGGATTCTGGAACCTGGCTATAATATTCCTGGGAGTTTTCTTTTTGGGATCTTTTTCAGGAGGTGATCGGTGGATTCTTTCAACCTCTATTTTGCCCTCTGGATCTAAAACATCGGGGCAGTTTTCCTTGAGAATTTCTTGAAGGGTGATTTCTAGGTTCTTTCTTTGATCATGGCTTTCAGGTAGTCCAATAATTTTTAAATTGTCTCTCCTGGATCTATTTTCCAGGTCAGTGGTTTTTCCCATGAGATATTTCACATTGCCTTCTAATCTTTCATTTGTTTGGATCTGCTTAACAGTATCTTGATTTCTCATAAAGTCATTAGCTTCCATTTGCTCCAGTCTAACTCTGAAGGAATGAATCTCCTCAGTGAACTTTTGAGATTCTTTTTCCATCTGGCAAATTCGACTTTTTAAGGCATTCTTCTCCTCATTGCCCTTTTGGGCCTCCTTTGCCATTTGAGTTAGTCTATTTTTTAAGGTGTTGTTTTCCTCAGTCAGGCTGTTGACCCTCATTTCATACTTTTCCTGCATCCTTCTCATTTCTCTTTCTAATTTTTCCTCCACTTCTCTTATTTGATTTTTAAAGTCCTTCTTAAGGTCCTCTATGGCCTGCAACCCGCTCAGGTTTTCCCCTGGGGCTTTTGGAGCAGGACTTCTGACCTCACAGTCCTTTTCCCGCTCTATGCCCCCAAAATAGGAGTCTAGGGTTGCATTTTTCTGTTTCCTTTGCCTTGGCATGTTGCCACTTAATTGCTTGACTTTTGGGCTTGTTGCCACACTATGGCTTTAAGGCCAGATAGAGGAATTTTCGTCCCGAACGTGTAGGGGGCAACTTCCGTTTCTGGCAAGCTGTAAACCCACCCACAACTTCCACCCTAGATCACAATCCAGATCCAGGGAGGTTAAAGCAAGAGCGATTACCCCCAAGACTGATCGCTGGATCTCCCCACAATTTGTAGGCTGGGAGCCGGAAATGCCTATGAAAACTACAAAATGGCGTGTCTCCTCAGCGGCTTCTAGCCCCCAGGGGAGGGAGCTGACGCATTCCCCAAATACAGGTCCCAAAGTCCATAGGACACTAACCTCTTACTTTGTCCTAGGCATGTCTATGTTGATAATTCTGGAGTCGCCACAGCTCCTGGTGTTCTGGGGTTCCTCCAGCTGGCTGCTGGCCCTGCCGCCCTGGGGCTAAAACCTCGGCTCACTCGGACCTGGGCTCGGCTCGGCTGGGCTCCTGCGCTCTGCGCATTGCGGGCTCCCAGACCGCTGCGCTGGTCCTTCCTGCAGGGCTGCTGGGCTGTCCTCAGCGGGAGGTTAGCTTCTCTGTGTCATTCTGTGGGTGCTGGGGCTCCAGAAGTTGTTCAGAGTCCTTTTTTACATAGTTTGTGGGGAATCTGGGGGCAGAGAGGCTTGGACGAGCTGTTTCTACTCCGCCATCTTGGCTCCGCCCCCCGTGCAAAAGCTTTTTAATTTAATATAATCAAAATTATTCATTTTTCATCCTGTAATGTTCTCTGTCTCTTGTTTGGTCATAAATTCTTTCCTTATTCATAGATCTGACAAGCAAAGTGTCATATGTTCCCTTAATTTGTTATGATACTCCCCCTTTATGTCTAAATTATATGCCTATTTTTGTATTTCTCTTGAGACTTGTGTTTGAAAGTCAAATTTTCTATTCATCTCTGGTCTTTTTTTTTTAAATAAGGAATGCTTGAAAGTTCTCTATTTCATTAAATACTCATTCCCCCCACCCCCTGAAGGATTATACTCAGTTTTACTGTGTAGGTAATTCTTGATTGTAACCCTAGATCCTCTACCTTCCTTGAATATCATATTCCAAACACTCTGATCCATTAATGTAGAAACTGCTAAATGTAGAAACACTATATATCTTGTATTATCCTGACTGTGGTTCCGTGATATTTGAATCATTGCTTTCTGGTTATTTGAGATATTTTCTCCTTGTCCTGGGAACTCTAGGAGTTTTCATTTTGGGATCTCTCTCAGGAGGTGATTGGTGGACTCTTTTGATTTCTATTTAACCTTCTAGTTCTAGGAAATCGGGGCAGTTTTCCTCAATTTCTTGAAATATGTTGTCTAGGCTCTTTTTTTTTATCATGACTTTCAGGTAGTCTAATAATTTTAAAATTATGTCTCCTTCATCTATCTTCCATGTCAGTTGTTTTTCTGATGAGATAGTTCACATTTTTTCATTCTTTTTATTTTCTTTTATTGTTTCTTGATGTTTCATGGAATCATTGGGTTCCACTTGCCCGATTCTACTTTTAAAGCAACTATTTTCTTCAGTGAGCATTTGTACTCCCTTTTCCATTTGGCCAATTCAACTTTTTTAAAAGTTCTTTTCTTCAGTGAATTTTTGTATGTTTTTTTTTTTTCCATTTGTGCTTTTTAAAGAATTCTTCTCTCCAGTGGATTTTTCTGCCTTTTTTCCCCTTAAAACCAACTATTCTGGTTTTTAAGGTTTGTTTTTTGAATATTTGTTTGTGCCTCCTTTACCAAGCTTTTGATTCTTTCTGCATCATTTTAATTTCTTATACTAATTTTTCCTTTGATTCTCTTACATTCTTTTCTTTTCTTTTCTTTTCTTTTTTTGAGGGCAGTTGGGGTTAAGTAACTTGCCCAAGGTCACACAGCTAGGTTTTTGTTTGTGTGTTCATTAAGTATCTGAGGCCAGAACCGAACTCAGGTCCTTCTGACTCCAGGGCCGACGCTCTACTCACTGCTCCACCTAGCTGCCCTTCTTACATTATTTTCAAAATACCTTTTGAGCTTTTCCAGAGCCTGAGATCAATTCACATTTTTTCTTTGAGGCTTTGCATGTAGCTGCTTTTTTATAATTGGTTTCTTCTCTATTTGTGTTTTGATCTTCTCTGTAACCATAGTAACTTTCTATGGCCGGGTTTTTTTTTTTTTTATGCTTACTCATTTTATAGTCTTTTTTTTTTGACTTTTAATTTTATGGTAAAGTTGGGCTTTGCTCCTAGGCAGAGAGGGCAATATCCCAAACCTCAAGTTTTTTGCGATGCCTGTGTCAAGAGCTAGTTCTGTGGGTCTGTAAATTTCAGTTCTGCCAAGGTGCTATAATCTAAGAAGAGGTGTGGTTAGTGTTTTCTTGGCCTATGCTCTGGTCTGTGAGTGACTACAAATACTGTTTTCCACCCTGAAATTGTGACCAGGGTCTCTGCTCCAGCTAGTCTTCCTCAGTTCAGGGGGGACTGAAATTCAAATCTATGTATGGGCAATGCAACAGAGTTTTGCTTTCAGTACCAGCAAAAGATGTCCTGTAATTTCCTTCTGACCAGTTGTCCAATCACGTTACCATCTATGGAGTAAGAGCTCTGGAATCTGTTGCCACTGATTCAGTCATCCCAAAGGCTTGTAGCTAGCTTGTGCCAGGTATGGCCTGGTGCTAACTGCCTGGTGCAAGAGTCTAGGGTCACACTGCTGGCTTGTACTGGGTCTTGGGATTTTGCTGCTGGCTTCCAAGGGGAGGTCTCTGCTGGACCTTGGTCCACTTTCACTCCAGTGAGATAGACCTTTCCTGCCAACCTTATAAATTATCTTGGGCTGGAAAATTGTGTCACCTTGTCTTTTTAATGGTTCTGACACTACCAATTCATTTTGAGATGTTATTTTAGTATTGTTTGGAGAATAATTTGGGAGAGCTCATCAATTCCTTGTCGTTACTTCATCACCATATCTCTGCCTCCATCTATTTATCTTAAAAGAAAAACATTAGAAATCATGGGAATAAATGGTCTTTCCTTAACATCATAAATAATATCTACCTAAAACCAAGAGTAAATGTTATATGTAATGGAGAAAAGTTAGAGGTCTTTCTGATGAGATCAGGGGTAAAGAAAGCTGATTATCACCACTGTAACTATTTAAATAATCCTAAAAATGATAGTTACAGCAATAAATCCAGAAAATTAAGGAAAGAGCCATAGACAATGAAGGCATTAAGATAAAGTTGTTACTTTTTTTTTTTTTTTACAAAATGATATAATATTTTACTTTGAAAACCCTAAATAGTCTATCAAAAATTAACTGATGCAATAATTTTAGCAAAGTTAGTTATAGAGTAAAATCCATAGAAATCATCAACATTTATCTATTATTACCTGGAAGCCAAGATGGTGGAATAAAGGTAGTAAGCTCTCCCAAATTCCCTTCCAAACAACTTTAAAATAATGCCTTAAAGTGACTTCTGGAGTGGCAGAACTAACAAAATTAAAGGGTGAAATAATTTTTCAGTCCATAACAATTCAGAAAGTTGGCAGGAAAGATCTGTCTCTGTGGGGTTAGAGTGGAGTTCAGTCCAGAGCAGGTAGCATCCCAGCAATTCAGCACAGACCTTGGGTGAGGGGGTGAATGAATCTGCAACAGAGACTTCCAGAGATCTCAGTTCTTAAATTATACAGTGAAATTGTACAGAGAAAAGGGGTCAGAAGGAAATTACAGGGGACAGTTTGCTGGCACTAGGTGCAGGACTCTTGAGTTGCCCATACAGGGATCTGGGTAGGCAAAGAAGGCATCCAACCAAATTCCTTTTACAACATAAATATGGTGTTGATAACTAAACCAGGAAGAGCAAAAACAGAGAAAGAAAACCAAAGCCCAATTTTCTTAATGAATATTGACATAAAAATTTTAAATAAAATACTAGCAAGGAGATTACAGTAATTTATCATAAAGATCACACACCAGGACCAGGTGGGATTTATACCAGAAATGCAGGACTGGTTCAATATTAGAAAAACTATCAGTATAATTGACTATACCAATAACAAAATCAAGAAAAATTATATGACTATCTCAATAGATGCATAAGAAGCTTTTTGATAAGATAAAACACTCATTTCTATTTAAAAAAAAAACCCATTAGAAAGCATAGGAATAAATGGAGCTTTCCTTAAAATAATAAGTAGTATCTATCTAAAACCATCGGCAAGCATTATCTATAATGAGGATAAGCTAGAAGTCTTCTCAATAACATTGGGGGTGAAGCAAAGCTGTCCATTATCACTGTTATTATTTAATATTGTACTAGAATTACTAGGTATAGCAGTAGGAGGAGAAAAAGAAATTGAAGGAATTAGACTAGGTAATGAGGAAACAAAACAATCCCTCTTTGCAGATGGCATGATAATATACTTAAAGAATCCTAGAGAATCAAATAAAAAATAGTGAAAATAATTAACAATAATTAACAAGCAAAATTGCAGGGTATAAAATAAAACCACATAAATCATCAGCATTTATATACACATATATTGCCAATAAAGGGCAGCAGCAAGAGATAGAGAAGTTCCATTTAAAATAAGACCAGACATGGGACGGCTAGGTGGCACAGTGCGTAGAGCGCTGGCCCTGGAGTCAGAAGGACCTGAGTTCGGATCCGGCCTCAGACACTTAATCCACACAAACAAAAACTTAGCCGTGTGGCCTTGGGCAAGTTACTTAACCCCAATCGCCCTAAAAAAGGGGCGGCTAGGTGGCGCAGTGAGTAAGAGCACTGGCCTCGGAGTTGGGATGACCCGAGATCGAATCTGGCCTCAGAAAATGAGCACCCACACACAAATAATGATGACTAGCCGTGTAACCTTGAGCAAGTTACTTAACCCCAATTGCTTAAAAAGAAAAAAAAAAAATAAGACCAGACAATATAAAATGCTCGGGGTTCTATCTGGCAAAACAAACTCAAGAACTATATGATGAATACAATTACAAAACACTTTTCACACACATAAAAAAATCAAATCCATACAATTAGAAAAGTATCAATTGCTCATTGTGTAGGCTTAGCAAATATAATAAAAATACAATCTTACCTAAATTAATTTGTCTGTTCCATGCCATACCAATCAAACTACCAAAAATATTTTATAGAGCTAGAAAATTTTATTTGGAAGAACAAAAGGTAAAAAATATCAATGCAATTAATGAAAAAAATGTAAAGGAAGGTAGCCTAACCATATCAGAGCGCAAACTATTTTATAAAATGGTAATCATCAAAAGAATCTAGTACTGACTAAGAAATAAAGTGGTGGATTAGTGGAATAGATTAGATATACAATACATAGTAGGTAATGATCATAGTAAACTAGTGTTTGATAAACACAAATATCCAAGTTTTGGGGACAAGAACTCACTATTTGAGAAGAACTGTTGGGAAAACTAGAAAACAGTTGGGCAGAAATTAGGAATAGACCAACATCTTACACTGTATAACAAGACAAGGTCAAAATAGATACATAATTTGGACATAAAGGGGGACATCATAAACATATTAAGGAGGTATGGAATAGTTTACTTGTCACATCTATGAATAAGGAAAGAATTTATGATCAAACAAGAGATAAAGAGCATTATAGGGTGTAAAATGAATAATTTTGATTACATTAAATTAAAAAGGTTTTACACAAACAAAACCAATGCAACCAAGATTAAAAGGAAAGCAAGCTAATTTAAAAACATTTTTAAAGGTCAATTTTTAGAAATCTCCTCTTTTGCTATTGGTCCATGCTTCCTAACTCTATCATTCTACTAATAACAAGATAGCTACTACAGTAGAATTTTTCTGAAAACCTTTTGAAAGCATAGACACCCAGAAACTCTAAGACTTCCACCAGAGAGTATATCCCACCATGTCACCATTCAGAATGTTCCCGAAGGGAGGGTGAGGGCAAGACAGGCCACATGAGGCTCTATCCCTGACAACATCTGTCCACACCCTCCTCTGCTCTGGATGATTGTGAATACCAATGAACCATTCTAACCATCCTGGTGTTACTGTATGCCATTCATCCAAATTCTGTCCCAAATTTACATGATATTCCTATTTTCGTCTTCTAAGACAATCAAAACAAAACAGAGCTGTCCAAAGGCCTTCTGTTATGGTTCTGAGAAAACATTTGTTTCTTATTCCTCTATTAGCGTGTAAATAATTCATCCGGGGTGGCTAGGTGGCGCAGTGAGTAGAGCGTCGGCCCTGGAGTCAGAAGGACCTGAGTTCGGATCCGGCCTCAGACACTTAACGCACACACAAACAAAAACCTAGCCGTGTGACCTTGGGCAAGTTACTTAACCCCAATTGCCCTCCAAAAAAAAAAAAAAAACCAAAACAAAACACAATTCATCCCCACGTTTTCCCTTCCCATTAAAAAAATATACCTATCTTTCCATGTTTCTTTGTTTCCTGAATTTCCATTTCAAAATGTCTACTCATTTCTTGCCCTCTCATCAGGAATGCTTGAAAATCTATTATTTAGTTAAAGATTCATTTTTACACTATCACTTTATACTCAGTTTTTCCAGATAAGTTACTTTTGTTTGTAAGCCTTTATCTTCTGAATGCTGGAATATTATGTTCTGAGCTCTCCTCTTCTTTACAGTGGCAGCTATCAAGATTTGGGGGTGTATGGAGTCTTCAAGGAGGACTAGCATGCCTGATGTGAGTACTTGCTGACTCCTTTTCAGGGCTGCCCATCCACCTTTGGTGTCTACCTGTCACCAACCTCTCACCTGTGGCTCCAAGAAGCTATTGCATGTGCAATGACCACATCCCAGGTAAAACAGTCTTAACAGACAGGCTAATCCAGCTTGAGGGTAATTAACAGGCCTGAAACCCTTTGGCTAGATAGGGGAATGTCTTTACTATAATACTTGTCTGTGCCACTCATTTGTTATTTAGCATTTGCTACTCTTAATCATTTTTACTTTACTCCTCAATCAATAGTAAGCTCTTGACAGCTGTGTCTTGTATTTCTTTGTATGCTGTGAGCCTAAAACAGTGATCTAGACATAGTTCCAAATAAATGTTTATAGATGACATATATAACACATGCCTAAAATGTACCCCTTCTTTCACTTCTTAAAATTCTTAGTTTCTTTCAAGGCAGCTCAAGCAACACCTCAATGACACCTTTCTCAATCTCTCCCACCTGCTAATACCCTTTCCCCTTTAAAAAAGTTTTCTTATTTCTCTATTTTGGTATATGTATATATGTGGATCTATATACTCAAGTGAATGGAAGGTCCTTAAGGTCAGGGACTATTTTTCATTTTTGTCTTGTATCACAAATGCCAAACATAGATTCTTTAAAGTTTTAATAAATAGATTTATTTAAATAGAATAGATTCTTTAAAATTTTAATAAAAATATGAATCTCTTCACTAATTTACATGTCATCCTTGCATAGGGCTGTGTAAGAAGATCTGGGTTGTTCCAATTTTAGCAAATGTACTTCCTAAGCAAGCACACAGAACAGACAGAATAAATGCTTAGTGGTTGACTGAATTATATTTTGCAAAGCAATTTCCCATATACTTTTGTAAGGTGCAGTTCAGAATACTGTGGTATGGCTGGTTGGTTGGTTGGCTGTTGGTGTCCTTGCTTCTCGAAGAGGACTCAGAATGACATCATTATGCTGAAGTCAAGTTTCAATGTGTCCAACTGTGGCTGATCAGACCAATAGGAGTTTGGAATACTCTACCACAAGTCGAACACCAATAGTTTGTGTGACCATTTGGGATGGATTCTCCAAATCTGTGCATCCTGCGTTTCCTTTGAGCTGTTTCAATTCTGCTTTGCTCATAGAGCATGTACATTTAAGATCACAGCCTTCAAATAAAAAAGAGACCTAGAAACCATCTAATCCAAAGCCTCCATTTTACAAAGGAAGAAATGAAGGTCCAGAGAATTGACATGGCTTGAACTAGGCCACACAGGCAGTAAGTAGCAAAGCCTGTTTATCAAGGGCAGCGACTTCTTGTGGCTTCTTAAACTTTTTCCACTCATGACCCTTTTTGGTTTCAGCAGCATTGGTTGCCATTGCATGACCTAAGGGCATGCACAGTGCAAAGTGCGCATGCTCTGGGTTCAGAACCAAAGCTGTAGTAAAGTTGCTCCATGCAAAGCTGACAAGTCCCACCAGAAACACCCCAGATGCATGATGCATTTGATTTTTAATTAATTTTTGGTCATTGCATATTTAGAAGCCTTTTACTATTGCCAAATTTTTCACAGCCCCATATGGGTCACGACTCACAGTTTAAGAAGCACTACTCTAGATTTAGAACTTTCTGCCCTGTTCAAACATGCTGCTCCAACCTATCTGATTTGCATGGTGATACAAGGGACTTTGAGTATATAGTTGAAATCCATGTTGAAACAGCTGTGAAGGAAATTAGCCACAGTATGCAATAAGTTTGGAGCACTTGAAGAATATAGATTGACAGGTCAGCAAAACAAAGTTAAAACTCTATAGCTGAAGTCATCTGTCCCATTATTGGTTCCCCTGGCCCCTTAATATGGCAAATGGTATAAACTGTTGTGGACAGAAAAAACATTGAACCATTTCAAAATCTTCAATGAGATATTTATTCAAAACAAAATATGTTTCAGAAAAGCAAAACTGTGAAATAGTTTACAATTCATGTAACACAGGAAACCCTGGAAATTTTGACAAATGAGTTTTTTCCAAGGAAGTGAACTGGGTTTGCATTATTTTTTAAAACCCATAGTCCTATTTATTCAACAGAATATATTGTCAAGGAGGAGTCATTTTCAATCCCTCTTTCCCCCAACTGCATAGGGCTTTTCATATACTTTCCTTCCCTCCTCCTCAACAACAACAATTAAAAAAAAAAAAAACAACTATCTGGGGGCAGCTAGGTGGCACAGTGAATAGAGCACCAGCCCTGGAGTCAGGAGGACCTGAGTTCAAATCCAACCCCAGTCATTTAACACTTACTAGCTGTGTGACCTTGGGCAAGTCACTTAAACCCAATTGCCCTGACTTCCTCCCTCTAAAACAACAACAACAGCAACAAAAACCCAAATACCTAAACACTGAAATAAACTAAACAGAATCTCCTTTCCCAGGGACTACTGCTATTATTTCAGTCTGGTGCCTTCTTGGCATCTGTGCAGATCTTAGATGCTGAGAAAAGAGAAGTGCAGCCCCAGCAGGTGGTCTGACTCACCTGCCCAGAGAACTGCTTATTCTACCCCCAAGGAGAAGGTGATGAGGTTTCTAGAGTTATCCCTCTGTTACCCCCAGTCACAATTTTAGATGCTCTAAACGTGCTCAGAAAAACCTTTGATGTTGTGTCATAGTGTTAATATTGTAAACATCAATGTGCTATTATTATTTATCATATAACTAGATTTATATTTTTGTTTCTGACACAGAAATATTTGAATAATAATCTTTCATAAAAACTAGACATCTTATAATTGTCATCTCTGCAAAGGCAGTGCCATTCTTCCCAGGAATCAATCAATCAATTAGCACACATTCTACCATTAGCAAAAACATGGAAATTGAAAGAGTGTCCATTTCTTGAGGAATGGCTAAACAAATTAGATAGACCGTGAGTTTCTTTGGAGCAGGACTTTCACGTTTCTTTATATCCCCGGATTAGTAATAAGGCACACAGTAAATATTTACTAATTAACTACTATGTACTAGACACTGTGTAAAGCACCAAGGAACACAAAGACTGTGAAAAGACAGTCCCTACTCTCAAGGATCACATAGTCTAGCAGGGGAGGCAACATGCAAATAACTGGATAACCTGGAAATAATCAACAATAGAATACAGTGGTTGGCACATAATAGGCACTTAAATGTTTATTGTCTGATTAGTATATGAATAAAATGGAATATGATTGTGCCAGAAAAAATGATAAAATGGGTATTTCAAAAGAAACTGGGAAGACCTCTATGAACAGAGTGAAGTGAGTAGAACTAGAATAATTTATAATATTATTATTATAAAGAAAAACATCTTTGATCAATGTAGTGAAAATCTATGGTTATTGGAGACAGAAAGATGAAACATGATGCTATAGACTTAAAATTCAGAATAAGATACGTTTTGGACATGGTCATTGTGGGAATGTTCCCTCCAGTCTCCTTCCCCCGTGCACATTTGTTGTAAGGGTTTTCTTTTTCTTTTTGTTCAGTGGGGTGGGGCGGGAATAAATGCTTATTAATCACCAAAAATTAATTTTTAAAAAATCCCCTACCATGTCCTTTCTCTCTGGGATTTTCTATTCTATCTTTGATTCTAGGATAGTTTTGTTTTCATTCTCTTAGTCGCTAAGCAGGAGGTTCTTTTGCCATCTTAAACTGCCTCAAGAGGAAAGAATGAATGCGAGGAGATTACTGTTTTCAGATAAGTGTTCTTCAGTCCATGTGTGTGAGTAAACTTTTCCCCTCCTTATCAGGTAAGCAGGGCACAAGTTCAGATCAGGGAGGCTGCCACCATTGAGGGGACAGCGCACTCTCCTGGCCCCGCCCCTACGGCCCCGCCCCCCGAAGAATTCCCCGCCCCCAGGTGCCCCAGCCACGCTGCCGCCGGGGAAGGAGGTGGCGCCGGTGGGCGTGGCTTCCCTGGCTCTGAGGAGGGGGCCGGAGGCTCCACCAATCACCGAGCGCCCTGTTGGCCGTTTGCTCGGTGTTTCGTTCCCTCCGCCGGCGGGCCGCCTCGTCCCAGAATCCAAGATGGCGGGGTCCAGGAGCAGGGGTCCCCGGGCCGGGGCCGGGCCGCTTCTCTGCGCGCTGCTACTTTCTCTGAGCCGTTTCTCCAGCGCCCAAGGAGCGGGCGGGGACCCCGCGCTGGGTGGCGGGGCTCCTGCGGCCACCCCGGCCCCGCAGCCCCATCGCCGGTTCGAGTACAAATACAGCTTCAAGGGGCCGCATCTGGTACAGAGTGACGGGACCGTGCCCTTCTGGGCCCACGCGGGGAGTAAGTGCGAGCCGGACTGGGGAGGGGGCCCTTTGCCCAGACCCCGCCCCTCCCCGGCCCCTCTCGGCTGGGAGAGGGGAAGCCCCCCCCAGCGGGGGAGGGGGCAGGGGGCATCGTGTCTCGCCTCTCCCGTTCCTTCTCCCCGGCGCCCCACGCCCCTTCCCCCCCCCCCCCAGGCCGGGCGTCTCCGGACCCGCTTTCAGTGCCGCGCCCCCGCTCCTTCCCCACCTCCCCTGAAACCTTTGGTTTCTTGCATCAGGTTTCAGTCCTTGGTCCCGCCACGTATTGCTTTGGGGATCCCGCCCCCTTTCCCTGGAAGTGGCGGAGCTCTGGCTCTGTTGCTTCACTTAGAGCTGACCCCACTTAATTGGGGGCGAGACGTGGCTTAAAGATATTAAATAATCCTCTTTAGGGATAATTGGTGTCTTTTGCAATTCGGTTAATGTTACTTTACGCATTTGAGAGCATTATGGCGTGAAGGGGTCTTTAGGCTTCGCCAGACTTTAAGAGGAGGTGGGGGAGGGTTCAGGACACATGCACAAAGACTCAGAACTTGACTGAAGAACATTCATTCAACAAACATTTAGCAGGTGGTTGGACGCTCCACGGGTCTCCAGCCTCTTCGCCTTGGCACAGGCCATCCTCCTTTCCTCAGCCCCCAGGCTTAAGGCTCTGCCACTCACTTCTGCCTTGCAAAAGTGCTTGAGGCCTTCCCTGATCACCCTCCCTCTGCCAGCTGCTAATGCTCCACTTCGGAATTACTTTGTATTTACTGAATATATATTTTGTATTTTATGCGTTCATATTCTTTTCTCTTTTAGAACATAAGCTTCTTGAAGGTAGCAATGGTTTCATTTTATGTCACTTATCCTTAATGTGTGCTTGGCACGTAGTAGCCATTTGACATGTTCCCTGGTACCTAATGCTTGTCACATGGTAGGTAGGCACTTAACAAATGCTTGTTGATTGATTGTGTGGTGAGAATCTCTGTTGGGCTGGGTGATATAAAAAATTAAGGTGACAAAAGGATCCTTGCTTTTACAGAAATTTATGGTCTGTAAAGTAGGGAGTTTCATTTAAGTCTTAACTTGTTTATGATTTATGTCCCCCACAGCACCTGAGATGACTTGTGTTGGTTTTAGTGTCATTTAGCAAATTCTTTTGATGTCAGAGAACAGATTTCTTAAAACTGAAAATCCATCTTCAGTTTGTGGCTCCTTTAAGGGGGTAACCTAGCCTAGCCTTTATCTGATCACTTTCCTTTCTTGTATTGAAAAGCATGTAACTTTATACTGACTCTTTGTTTAGAAAGGGTGAAAAAAAAGGATGTTTTTAGATTCTTTTGAAGTTTCTGGTACACTTGGGAATTCATAGGATCAGAAATTTAGATCAGGTTAGGGATCTCAGGCCATCTACGGCTGCCCCTCATTTTAAAAATGAGAAAACTTAACCCCACTCCCTCAGTCAGTTTCAAAGGTCTCATTTGAACCCAGTTTCTCTGACTTCAGAGCCAGTGTTCTTGCCACCATATCCAGTTGCAAAATCATGCCAATTTTCTATCTTCAGTTTTTCATTTGATCTTATAATTCTGAAGATAACACATTACAAAATGTGATGTGTTTGGAGTCATTATTTATAAAGGTGGCTTTTTAAAACATTTTCTTATGTGAAAGAAACAAGTTCTTCAGATTTTTGTGGGAATGGGTCACTATTAACTGATGTGTCAGTCATGAGCACTTTATGCAGTAAATTCTGTTTGGTAACTGACCTACCACTCTAGAAATAAGAATTTTTCACTAAAGCATTGATTGTATATTGAACTCTGGTCATCTTAATTGCTTAATTATAAATAATTAAACACTGATTTTTGTAAGCTTACATACAAACTTTTATTTGTAGATTTGTATACTTCAATCAAAATGCAGTACTTCATGGCATTGGCTTCTGAATTGATTATGTATAGGAAGTATAGTAGCAAGTGGAACCCCTTCTGTTGCATTTTAAGGACTAACATTAGAAACTCCTTAAGGGTAGATCCTGTGCCTTTTATATCCCTTCAGCTCAGCACACAGGCAATCAATATTTGTTGAATGAAAGACTAGTTTTAGGGGTGCAATTTGTTTTCATGAATGGAGCTAGGAAACTGGTCCACACACAGAATCCATAACCTTGGCTTCATTAACTTCCCTGTGATCGGCTGAACTAACCAGGCACAGATTGTTGAGTTGATGTTACTTTCTATATTAGGGTTCATTCAGTAAACACTGAAATGTGAGATTCAATACAATTCCCCAAACATTTATTGTTTTACAGTGAGTATGCCAACACTAGAGCAGATACAACAGTTAAGTGAAGCAATTTCCTGTCCTTATGGAGCTTATGATTTATTAGACAGATAATACCATGTTTATGAATAACTAATACAAAAGAAAATGTCCTAAGGAAGGTAACATGCTCCTGTGACCACATTTTGAAGTAGGAAAGACCTAGGTTCAAATCTTTCTTCAAACTCATAAAAACTTTGTGACTGTGGTTGTCACTTGTTCATGCTCTAAGTAGTTTTCTGAGAAAATCAGTTATAAATCAGTGGCTGATAGGCATTGGTAGAAAGAGTTTACAAACCAGAAAGTCTCTACAATGATGAAATCACAGGTCCTAACTACTCTCTGCCTCCATAGCCGCCCCTCCCCCCATCCACTGTGTGTCTGTGTGTATCTATATTTGTGTAGTGTTTGAAGTGCTCAGGTTGGTCTAAATTAGGAAAGAGGTAATTTCTTATTAGGATGAGAGTGGGTGATCAGGGGAGGTTTCATGGCATTTGAATTAGGTCTTGAAAAATAGGGAGGATTTCATTAGGTAGAGCTTGGTAGGGGCAGAAGACAGTTAATCACAGGGAAATTGTGAGGAAAGGCAGTGTAAATTTGGGATATTTTGGATTTCAGTCCCAATTATTCTAATCCTGGGAATCACTTATATGAATGTCAACCTTATTAACTCACTGACATACATAGATTTTGAGACATATATAGACTGTTAAAGTGAAAGGTATTTTAAAGATCATCTGGCTTACCTTCTTTGCAGTCTTTATACATTTAAATCTCTAAACCCCTTTTTTCTCTCTTTTTACCTTTAATTACCCTGTAAGAGTTAGGAAATTAGATGAGTAAAATTTGAAGATGTTTTATTACAAATTTTTAAAAACCTATGATATATGTATGTGTTCTTAAATTTCTAATTTAATTTCTTTTCCTTTGTGCCCTTAATATTCCACCAGTGTAGGAGGCAGAAGTTGTTTGATTAAGTTCCCAATATAGTGCTTTGTGCCAGTGAATTCAGTGAAGGTAATGGTAACAATGAAGAGTGTCTAACCTTGTCCTGTGTCTTAACTTTTCTTTGCCTCAGTGCTTGCGCCTATGTTTACCCCATAGTAATAGTTTTTGGCTTGGGCCAAAATATATATATGTATATATATTTTATATATATGTATATATATATGTATATATATTCATATAGATCAAATAGAATTTAATGCCAGAAGTAACCTTAGAGACTGTCTATTCTAATCTGAATGTTAGAGATAAGAAAACTGAAATTCAGAGAGGTTATAGTTCAAGGTCATATAATCAGTAATAGAGTCTTGACTTCCAGCCCAGTGTTCTTTTCTATACAGCATAGTACTTCCCTTTTTGAACTTGGAAAAAAGAAACAATAATGCTCCTTCTTATGGGAAAGTCCTTTTGAGATATTCAAAGGATATTATTAAATACATATAGTGTTCAAAGAATGTAACTGCAAAGTTTTCCATTTCAGTTATAATCCTTTATTGTTGCTCACTAAGAATTTTAAATACATAATTTTAGCTTTTTTTAATCATAGGTCTTCAAGCACAAATCCGACCTGTTATTCCCCTGCTCAAGAATGTATACTGGCCTCCCGTTACCTCTAGGATGAAATATAATCGTTGGGCATTTAGTGTCCCTTATGGTCTAGTCCCAGTCTGCCTTTCTAGGCTTGTTTCACATGGTTTACATATCTGGTCTGTTGCCACATTTTGTCATTTCTACCTTTACAGCATTTTAAAATAATTTCTTTTGTCTCTCTATGCATGGTCACTGCTTTGGGACAGGCTGTCATCACCTTATGCCTGAACTGCTGCAGTAGCTTTCTGGTTGAGCTCCTAGCCTCAAGCCTCTCTACACTCTACATTCTATACTCTACACTCTACTTGTCACCATTCAGCTGCCAAAGTGGTTTTTGTATGACCATATCATTCACTGGTCAGTAAACTCCAGTGGCTCTCAGTTATTTCTAGATCAAGTATAAAATGCCCTGTTTATCATTTAAAGTCCTACATACCCTGGCCCCTTCCTATCTTTCCAATCTTCTTATATTTTATTCCATTCTACATATTGTATAATCCAGTGACACTGGTCTTTGTGTTGCACTTGCTGCTCTCTCTACTGACTGTACCTTTCCTTTATCTGACCCCATGCCTGGAATGTTCCCTCTCCTCATCTCTGCCTCCTATCTTCCTTCAGGACTCAGCTAGACTCACCTTTGGCAGGCAACCTTTCTAGGTCCTTCTCATTGATAGTATCTTCCTTCTGAGATTACCTTCCACCTACTTGGTATATATTCTAGTTATTACATGTTGTCTCCTCTACTAGAATGTGAGCTCTTTGATGGGGAGGATTGCAGTTTTGCTTTTCTTTATCAAGCACTTAGTACCTTGATTGGCACTTAATATATTTTTGTTGACTTATTTGAATGACTTTCTGTATTCTGCATACTAGCTTACTTGCTGTTTCCTGAATTCCTGCCTCTGTGGCTTCCCACAAGTTTTCTGACTATCCCATATCCTTAGAGTGCTCTCTTTCCTGAGCTCCCTTTCTTAAAATTATTAGTTTCCTTTAAGATTCAGCTCATATTTCATTTCTTGGAGTGAAGGTTGCAGTCTTTCCCGATCCTAGTCTAGTTCTTAATGTTCATTCTCTCCTTAGATTTTCATAAATATACTTACCTGTGTACATGTTGTACCTGCTTCCACCTTCCCCCAGCAGTAAAATGAATGCAAGCTGTTTGAGGGATCATTTTTAATTTTCTTTAACACCTAGAATAGTGCTTTGCGTAGAATAAGTGCTTAAAAAATATTTGTTGGATTGGATTTAATTGAATTGAAAATATGTGATTTATTTGTTCAAAAGTATTAAATTTTGAAGTGCCTAAATTAAAGGTTTGTTTTTATTATGAAGTAGTTTTTTAACTGAATTGTTCTACTTGGTACTGAGTTAAGTTGACAGCCTCATCAAACCATGCTTTTTAGAGTCCATCTTGAAACACTTTTAAAGTTAGAAGGGTCTAATCTTGCAATACTTATGAATTACTGAAATGTCACTGATAACTTTAAAATATTTTTTCTTCAGATGCAATACCTAGTGCAGACCAGATTCGAATTGCTCCATCTTTGAAAAGTCAAAAAGGATCAGTATGGACAAAGACAAAGGCTTCCTTTGAAAACTGGGAGGTTGAGGTGACATTTCGAGTCACTGGAAGAGGACGAATTGGAGCTGATGGCCTAGTATGAAATTTTGTGTAACTTGTAAAATATACATAAGTATATACTTTTAGTATCCTAAATTTTACTGTATTATATTAACAGGCAATTTGGTATACGGAAAATCAAGGTTTGGAAGGTCCTGTGTTTGGATCAGCTGATAATTGGAATGGTGTTGGAATTTTCTTCGATTCTTTTGACAATGATGGAAAGGTATGTTTCATTGTCAGAATGATAATATGTTTTAATATAATAACAATGATCACCAACATTTATCTTGTGTATTAAGGTTTTCAGAGTATATTTTCTTATTTAATTCTCACAATTACTTTGTATTTTAGATACTGTTATTATCCACATTTTGCAGATAACTTGCCCAGGGCCACACAGCTACTAAGTTTCTAAGAAGGGATTTGAACCTAAGCCTTTCTAATTCCAAAACTATCACTTGATCTTTTAGGCCATGCTACCTCCTATTATGACAATGAAATTGAGTTTATTAGTTTTTTCAAGAGTATCATAAATGGGACATAATTTTACACTTTAAAAATGTGTTTGCCACATATAATTGTAGTTTATTTTTAATTTTTTATACATAACTTAGAGTTGTATAAGTGTTTTATAAACATAGAACTCCAAAAGCCATGCCCCATTGGCTTTTGGTCAGTGGATATCAACAGGTCAAAGCTCATAGCAACAAACAGTTCTCAAAAGAATTGCAAAGTGTGAAGAAACCTAGGAAAAACTTTTCTAAATCACTGGTAGTAAGAGAAATGCAAGTCAAAACCATTCTATAGTTTTACCTCATGCTCAGCGAATTGTAAAAGATGACAAAAGGTGTCAGTGTTAGAGGAATTGAGGAATTCCCTGATATGTTGTTGGTTGATCTGTAAATTGGTCCAGCCATTTTGGAAAGTATTTGTACAGTAATAAGAAATCCTTCTATTAGGCATAGGTCCATATAGAATCATTGATTAAAAAAAAAGTACCATATATCTTTATTCATAGTAGTACTTTTCTGTAGTAGCTAAGATGTGGAAATAGAATAAATGCTCATTATTTGGGAACCAAATTATAGTACGTGAATATATAGTAGTGTGCAGTAAGAAACAATGATTATGAAGCATGCAGAGACTGAGAAGATTTACATGAACTTATTTGAAAGTAAAACAGAGCCAGGAAAACTAGGTACCGTGACTATAACAGTGTTGACGATGACAAAAAATTAAAACTGAATCCTGGGAAATTATAATCTTCAAATTTAACCTCAAAGAAAAGATACAACAATGCACCTCCCTCTACTCTTTTTGGGGATTAGGGCCTTCGGAGGTGGGGAACACTGCATACAATGTCAGACTTGAGGGATGTGTTGTTTGGTTTTGTTGAATTGTGGGGGATTTTTTCCTTTTTAAAAATTCTTTGTTATAAAGGATGGCTCTCTTGAGACAAAGAGGGAAGTAAGATATTGGTAAAAACAGATAATATAAAACCAAAATTTTTTAAAGGTTGACAAGGGGCTCTCATCTTATTTGATCCTTATGACAGCCCTATACAGTCCACAGAACAGGTGCTACTTTCCACATTTTATAGGAGAGGAAACTCAGTTTGAGAGAGGTCCATTGACTTGCCTGGGGTTATACAACTAGTAAGTGGCAAGAGCCTCCCCTGCACCTTAGGTCTTTTGGCTTCAAGTCCAATGATCTTTCACTGTACCATGTTCTCTCTACAGAATTCTCAAGGGTCTCGTCATTATCAAGAATAGACATTTAGAGGAATACAAAACCAGGGCTGTGCATTCATTTTGTACTTCGTAAATGTTAAGTGATAGGTGTTCTGATATTATCTATAATTTTTTTGATACTGACTATAATGTTAAAGACTCAGTGGTCCTGTCCTCTGTCAGCAAGCACAGAACGTAATTTACTGTTTCTCCCTCTAGTCCTTTTCCCACCAAAGTTCTTTGCCACAGAGTTTGGCCTGCTGGGGTTGATACCAGTTTTTACATCTTTTGCCCTACTGCTTTCCCCTTTAAAGTTATATGGGTGACTTTTTTTTGCAACACAATCATTTCACAATGTGTCTTCCCCCTCCCAATAGAATCCTTCTTTGTAACAAAGAACCATTTTGGAAATTTTTCAGCTAAGCAAAACTGACAAACATAGTAACAGCAACTGACAGCATATAGAATAATGCATACCCTAGTTCCCTGACAAGACACTGGGAGAATGATGGTATGTTTTATTATCCATCTTGGGAACCGAAGTTGGTCATAACAGATAATCTGGGTTAGTTGCCTTTTTGATAGTTTATTGATTTGAATGATTATTGCAATCATGACATGTTATAGTTTTACATTCTTCATTCTGTATTAGTTCATACCAGCCTTTCTATGTTTTTCTGAATTCCTCAAGATTGTTTTCTTATACTATAGTAATATTCTGTTATATTTCTATACCACAAGCTGTTCAGCCATTGTATTGTTAATAGGTAATTGCTTTGTTTTCAGTTTTTGCTACCATAAAGAGCGCTGCTATAAATATTTCAGTAAATGTAGAATGTTTAAATCTTTGACCTCCTTGGGGTCTGTTCCACCTAGTGGGATCTCTGGGTCAAAGGGTAGGAACACTTTAGTCTCTTTTTCTCACAATTCAAAATTTTTTTCCAGAACATTTGGTCCAATTCATAGCTTCACCAATAGTGTGTTAATGTACCTACCTTCCCATGGCTTGGACAACACTGACTTTTAGTTTTATCGTCTTTTGACAAATCAGAAGAAAGGTGAAAGATTTGAGGTGTTTTTTGTTTTTTTTAATGATTTGGAGCATTAAAAAATGATGATTATTGATTATTTGCATGTCTTCTTTGAAAACTGTTAATATCCTTTGACTTACAGTTGGGGTATGACTTTTAGTTATATTTTTGTGCCAATTCCCAATAAAACACCTTGCATTTTAGATTTTGTAAGAGATATTTTTTACAAAGTATTCTCTCACATTTAATAATTTTCTTACTCTAATTATGTTAATTTTATTTGGGCAAAGGCTTTTGCGTTTTTGTCTGTTTTGCCTTTCAAGATCTTCTGTCTCCAAATTGTAGTTCTCTTGTTTTCTAGTTTGTTTTATCCTGTGACCTTTTCCATGTAGATTAATTATCCATTCAGAGCTTATTGATATTGTACTGCTTTTTAGATTAGCCTGTACCCTCTCTTTAATTTTTGATTATTCTTAAAGGACTTTTACTGTTGATCACCTCATAAATCCCGAAAGGAGTCAAAAATAATAAAGGAAAAAGTTTAAAAGTTTTAGATATTTTAAAAGCTATCCCATATTTTTATGCAAATGTAAAGGGAACTAGTCTGTTTCTTTTATAGCTCTTCTACTGCTTCCTGAACACTTACCTCTCATACTCGCCTACTCCCTTTCATATCTTGTCTCTAGAATCTCCCAGCCCACAACCATTTGAGTTTGACTTATCTCAGTTCTCAAGTTTCAGTTTGACAATGCTACTAGGTTTCTCAGGCCTTTTAAAACCTGTTTCTCAGCACTGCCTCCTGGTGTGGGGTACTTGGCTTATTGTATCTTCCCCCATCACTCACATGCCAAGAAAAGGGAGTTGTACGGTGGTATGGTAGAAAAATAGTCTTTGAAGTAAGATGATCTGGCTTTGAATCTTAGCTCTGCCCGTTAGAATGTGGATGATCTTGGACAAGTTATTTAGCCTTTGTGGGTCTTAATTGCCTCATAAAATGAAAAAGTTGGGCTAGATGCCACCTGATATCTCTTCCAGGTCAAAATCTGTGGACCTATGAATTCTTTGCTAGACTTTAGACTACCCTGCAGGGTCTCTTTACCTTGAATCTCAATGGTTTTTGACCCATTTGAAGATCTATCTTTACTTCTGAGCCCCTGGGAAAGAAAGAACCTTCCTTATATGGCCTCTATAGGTTGCTCAGTTCCTAGGCCCCAGGGCATCCTACTATCAGGCAGTCACTTTCATTACCAGGTCCTGTGAGAACTAACTTGTCCTTGATCTGTTAATGCTTTTTTTTCTCATTGGTTTTCCTGAAATGCATATAGCAGCAGATACTTACACCTAGTTCTGCCCACTAAGGGAAGCCTGACATTTTTTTGTTGTTAGCCTGGCATCTGAACTTCCATGTCATTGTAGAACCACATGGCCAGTAGTTAGGGTCTACTTTCTCTGCTATCTTCTGCAAGGGTCTTCAAAAATTTCAACTACTTGTTCTAAGTCTGTGGATCCCTGTTGGATGTCCTACCAGGTTCCTGTTTCTAGTTTTACACCAGGCATAACAGTTGATTCATGGGTAGAAATGAGATAACATACCAGTATTTTGTTTAATTCA
>WOXC01001967.1:0-73920 GCA_011680675.1 Gymnobelideus leadbeateri
GCCAAACAATGAACAGGAAATGAGAATGAGGAAATATAATTTAAAGTTATTGGACTACCTGAAATCCATGAACAACAACAACAAAAAAAGCCTAGACATTATATTTCAAGAAATTACAAAGGAAAACTACCCTGCTGTCTTAAAATCAGAGAGCAAAATAGAATTTGAGACAATCAACCAATTTCTTCCTGAAAGAGATCCCCAAATGAAAACTCTTAGGAATACTGCAGCCAAATTCCAGGGCGCTCAAATCAAAAAGAAAATACTGAAAGCAGCCAGAAAAAAATTATTCAAATACCACAGAGTCGAAGTCAAGTTCACACAAGATTTAGCAGCAAACATAATAAAGGAGTGGAGTTTGGAATATGATGTTGTGGAATGCAAAAGAACAAGAACTACAACCAAGAATAATCTACAAATCTTTATTATAAATCTATCAAAATGAATGCAATGATGAAATATAAATGAATGAAATAATATAAACAATTCCTAATGAAAAGATTAGAGATGAATAGAAAAATCTACTTTCAAACACAAGGCTCAAAAGAACGTAAACAGATAAACATGAAAGATAAATCATAAGTGATTCACATAAAAAAGGCACACAAGGAAGACTTCACCAATGGGAAGCATTTACTTAAACATCAGAAAACCCAGTCCCAAAACAAGTAAGCCGATTCCATCACAGTAGCAAAGATATTAAGAAGCAATAATAACACTGAGAGCCACAGCATCCTTTAGCCTTCCCACAAACCAATACAAGACCAATATTTACTCACAAACTTAGCCCTTCTTTCTCTCTCATTACCTGGCTCTGAATATCAGCTTCCTGTGGCTCTGCTTCCTTCAGCAGACTCCTCCCACCACAGGTTCCATGTAAATACATGTATATAATGTATATAAAATGTATATGAAATATACATTCAGTATCAGATGTGAACCCTTTAGCCAAGGGTATTCCCTTGGTGAGTGCAGTATTCCTACCAAAAGTGTGTGTATCTCTGGGAGAATGAACCTTTGGTTTATGAAAAAAATGCTTTATTACTCCTTATATTATTTTTAATAATAATGCATTTAGGGGGGCAGAGCCAAGATGGCGAAGTAGAAACAGTGCGTCCACGGCACTCTCCCCCCAGATCACCTCCAAACTATGTAAAAGGGGGCTCTGAACAACTTCTGGAGCCCCCGCACCCACAGAACGACACAGAGAAGCTAACGTTCCGCTGAGGACAGCCCAGCAGCCCTACAGGAAGGACCAGTGCAGCTCTCTCCAGCAGCACAGCGCACAGAGAGCCGAGCCCAGGCCCAAGTGAGCCGCGGTTTTAGCCCCAGGGCGGCAGGGCCAGCAGTCGGCTGGAGGGACCCCAGAACACCGGCAGCTGTGGCAATTCCAGAATTATCAACCAGACATGCCTAGGACAAAGTGAGAGGTTAGTACCCTGTGGACTTTGGGACCAGTATTTGGGGAACACGTCGGCTTCCTCCCCAAGGGGCTAGAAGCCACTGAGGAGACACTCCATTTTGTAGTTTTCAGTGGCAGCTCCAGCTCCTGGCCTGCGAACTGTAGGGAGATCCAGAGATCAGTCTTGGGGGGTAATCGCTCTTGCTTTAACCTCCCTGGATCTGGATTGTGATCTGGGGGGAAGTCTGGGGTGGGTATGCAGCTTGCCAGAAAGCTGTGAAGACCCCAACATTGGGGACGAAAGCTCTCCTGTCTGGTGGCAGAGTCCTACTGTGGCAACAAGACCAAAAGTCAAGTAATTAAGTGGCAACATGTCAAGGCAAAGGAAACAAAATAAACAGAAAAATGCAACCTTAGACTCCTATTTTGGGGGCAAAGAGGATCGAAGCATAGAACAGGAAGAGGATTGTGAGGTCAGAAATCCTCCTCCAAAAGCCCCAAAGGAAAATATGAGTGGGTTACAGGCCATAGAGGACCTTAAGAAGGACTTTAAAAATCAAATAAGAGAAGTGGAGGAAAAATTGGGAAGAGAAATGAGAAGGATGCAGGAAAAGTATGAAATGAGGGTCAACAGCCTGACTGAGGAAAACAACACCTAAAAAAATAGACTAACTCAAATGGCAAAGGAGGCCCAAAAGGGCAATTAGGAGAAGAATGCCTTAAAAAGTCAAATTTGCCAGATGGAAAAAGAATCTCAAAAGTTCACTGAAGAGAATCATTCCTTCAGAATTAGACTGGAGCAAATGGAAGCTAACGACTTTATGAGAAATCAAGATACTATTAAACAGATCCAAACAAATGAAAAAATAGAAGGCAATGTGAAATATCTCAATGGAAAGACCACCGAACTGAAAATTAGATCCAGGAGAGAGAATTTAAAAATTATTGGACTACCGGAAAGTCATGATCAAAGAAAGAACCTAGAAATCATCCTCCAAGAAATTCTCTAGGAAAATTGCCCTGATGTTTTACAACCAGAGGGCAAAATAGAGGTTGAAAGAATCTACCAATCACCTCCAGAAAAAAGATCCCCAAAAGGAAACTTCTAGGAATATTGTATAGTCAGGTTCCAGAGTTCCCAGATCAAGGAGAAAATATTATAAGAAACCAAGAAGAAACAATTCGAATATTGTGGAAATACAATCAGGATAACACAGGATCTGGCAGCTTCTACATTAGGGGATTGAAGGGCTTGGAATATGATATTCTGGAGATCAAAGGAGCTAGGATTAAAACCAAGAATCACCTACCCAGCAAAACTGAGCATAATGTTTGAGGGGAAAATATGGTTATTCAATGAAATAGAGGACTTTCAAACATTCTTTTTTTTTTTTTTTTTTTGCTTTTTGGAGGGCAATTGGGGTTAAGTGACTTGCCCAAAGTCACACAGCTAGTAAGTGTGTCAAGTGTCTGAAGCCAGATTTGAACTCAGGTCCTCCTGACTCCAGGGCCGGTGCTCTATTGACTGTGCTACCTAGCCGCCCCAACTTTCTTTTTTTTTGGGTGGGGGGGGAAGGCAAGGCAATTGAGGTTAAGTGACTTGCACAAGGTCACACAGCTAGTAAGTATGTCAAGTGTCTGAGGTTGGATTTGAACTCAGATCCTCCTGACCCCAGGGCCAGTGCTCTTTTCACTACCTTGTCCTTCCCCTTTTCTTTCTCCTACTTTTTCTTTTTTTTTTTTAAACACATGCTTTATTAACTTCTGTTTTACATCATTCATTTCCGCCAGATTTTGAGTTACAATCATTTTCCCCCCATTATTCCCCTACCTAACCTCCCAGAACAGTAATCCCACAAGATATTGCTTCCTCCAATCTGCTCTCTCCCATACCTTCTCCCATACCCCCTTCGACTTTTCCATTAGAGGAAGGTGAATCTTTGTGTCCCAATGCCTGCACATCTTATCTCCCAATTATAAGCAAAAGAATATTAATAATAGTATTTATATATATTTGAAGCATTTAATGTTGAGACCTCGAATTTCAGATCCATTTCCTTCCTCCCTTGTCACCCATTCCCTCTGGGGAGATAAGTAATTCAATATATGTTGTACATGTCTAGCTATGCAAAACATTATCATAGTAGATATATTGTACAGGACTGCTTATAATTCCCTCCCACTCATCCCACCCCCCACCTGGTCCATTCCCTACATGATCCTGTCCCTCTTCTATAGTGGGTACTTCCAACCTCCCCTCCCCCCAAGGATGCCCTCCCATCCATCATCCCTCCTCTCATCCCCCTACCCCCTATTCTGCTGCAGGTTGAGATATCCCATTTAGTATGTATATCATTCTCTCCCTGAACCAAATTCAATGAGAATGTGGTTTTGCCTTTTTTTCCCTTCCTATTCTCCCTCTCCCTTGTAACCACTTCCTCTTGCTTCTTCTACATGAGATAGTTTACCCTACCCTGTCTCTCCCCATCTCCTCTTGCCACTTTCCTCTCTCACCTCATAATTTCATCCCTTGAGTATTCTCCCTTCCCAACAGATTCAACCTATGCCTTCTATCCATATACACACACATTCACATATGTATTCGTATGACCACACACCCTTCTTCCATTATTTTCATAGTGAGAAAGATATCATCAGTCACAGTTATTGCTTTTCCATATAGGAATGTAAATAGTTCAACTTTGATAAGTTCCTTTTGATTTCTTTTCCCTGATTACCTTCTCAGGCATCTCTTCCTTCTTGTGTCTGGGTGTCAAATTTTCTATTCAATTCTGGTTTTTTCCTCAAGAATGCTTGAAAGTCCTCTATTCCACTGAATGACCATATTTTCCCCTGAAACAAAATACTCAGTTTTGCTGGGTAGGTGACCCTTGGGTTCATTCCCAGTTCTTTTGCCCTCTGGAATATCATATTCCATGCCCTTCGATCCCTCAGTGTAGAAGCTGCCAGGTCCTGGGCTATTCTGATTGTGTTTCCACAATATTGAAATTGTTTCTTCCTGGCCGCTTGGAGTATTTTCTCCTTGATCTGGGGATTCTGGAACCTGGCTATAATATTCCTGGCAGTTTTCTTTTTGGGATCCTTTTCAGGAGGTGATCAGTGGATTCTTTCAACCTCTGTTTCGCCCTCTGAATCTAAAACATCAGGGCAATTTTCCTTGAGAATTTCTTGAAGGGTGATTTCTAGGTTCTTCCTTTGATCATGGCTTTCAGGTAGTCCAATAATTTTTAAATTGTCTCTCCTGGATCTATTTTCCAGGTCAGTGGTTTTTCCCATGAGATATTTCACATTGCCTTCTAATCTTTCATTTGTTTGGATCTGCTTAACAGCATCTTGATTTCTCATAAAGTCATTAGCTTCCATTTGATCCAGTCTAACTCTGAAGGAATGAATCTCCTCAGTGAACTTTTGAGATTCTTTTTCCATCTGGCAAATTCGACTTTTTAAGGCATTCTTCTCCTCATTGCCCTTTTGGGCCTCCTTTGCCATTTGAGTTAGTCTATTTTTTAAGGTGTTGTTTTCCTCAGTCAGGCTGTTGACCCTCATTTCATACTTTTCCTGCATCCTTCTCATTTCTCTTTCCAATTTTTCCTCCACTTCTCTTATTTGATTTTTAAAGTCCTTCTTAAGGTCCTCTATGGCCTGCAACCCACTCATGTTTTCCCCTGGGGCTTTTGGAGCAGGACTTCTGACCTCACAGTCCTCTTCCCGCTCCATGCTTCGACCCTCCTTGCCCCCAAAGTAGGAGTCTAGGGTTGCAGTTTTCTGTTTAATTTGTTTCCTTTGCCTTGGCATGTTGCCACTTAATTACTTGACTTTCGGGCTTGTTGCCACACTATGGCTTTAAGGCCAGATAGGGGAATTTTCGTCCCGAATGTGTGGGGGGGCAACTTCTGTTCCTGGCCAGCTGGAAACCCACCCACAACCTCCACCCCAGATCACAATCCAGATCCAGGGAGGTTAAAGCAAGAGCGATTACCCCCCAAGACTGATCACTGGATCTCCCTACAGTACACAGGCCAGGAGCTGGAGCTGCCTCTGAAAACTACAAAATGGAGTGTCTCCTCAGCAGCTTCTAGCCCCCAGGGGAGAAAGCTGACGCATTCCCCAAATACTGGTCCCAAAGTCCATAGGACACTAACCTCTCACTTTGTCCTAGGCATGTCTACGTTGATAATTCTGGAATCACCACAGCTGCTGGTGTTCTGGGGTCTCTCCAGCCGGTTGCTGGCCCTGCCGCCCTGGGGCTAAAACCACGACTCAGGCGGACCAGACCTGTGCTCGGCTCCCTGTGCTCTGCGCACTGCCGGCTCCCAGACCACTGAGCTCGTCCTTCCTGCAGGGCTGCTGGGCTGTCCTCAGTGAGAGGTTAGCTTCTCTGTGTCATTCTGTGGATGCTGGGGCTCCAGAAGTTGTTCAGAGTCCCCTTTTACATTGTTCGGAGGAAATCTGGGGGCAGAGTGGCTTGGACGCGCTGTTTCTACTCCGCCATCTTGGCTCCGCCCCCCTGAAGTAGTATCTAAGAGTTGTTTTGATTTGCATTTCTCTATTCAGTAGTGATTTAGAGCATTTTTTTCATGTGACTATAGAGAGCTTTAATTTCTTTATCTGAAAACCTCCTGTTACATCTTTTGACCATTTATCAATTTGGGAATGACTTGTATTATACATTTTAGAAATAAGGCTTTTATCAGAGACACTGGTTGTAAAAATTCTTACCCAGTTTTCTGCTTCCCTCCTAATCTTGGCTGCATTGGCTTTATCTGTGCAAAAACTTTTCAATTTAATGTAATCAAAATTATCCATTTTGCATTTCATAATATTCTTTCTCTCTTATACAAAATATGTTCTTCACTAAATATAAGATAGACACAATTACAAGAGAAACTAAAAACTTTGATTATATGAAACTGAAAAACTTTTGCACAGAAAAATAATGTACCTAGGATACGAGGAGTAGTTGAATGAAAAAAAAATCTTTGTATCAAATTTCTCTACTAAGACTTTGATATTCTAGATATGAACTACATATAGGTATAGGTGTGCATAAGTCCATAACTAATAACTATTCCTTAACAGAGGAAAAAGGTCAAAACATGTCAAATGATATGAACAAACAGTTCTCAAAAGAAGAATGGCAAGAGTCTCCTGTTTAGTAACTTCTAGGAGCCAAGATGGTGGAGTAAGCAATAAACAGCTGTAACTCTCCCATATACACCTCCAAACAACCATAAAATAGCACCCCAAAACAAATTCCAGGACAGTATAACCAGAAAAAACATGGGGTGAAATAATCTTTTAGTTGAAGAAACTTGGAAGATTGGCCAGAAAGGTCTGTTTCACTCAGGTTAAAGGAGAGCAGGGCCCAGGACAGGAAGCATCCCAGAAAGACATCAGCAAGCCTCGTCTCAGCAAACCAAGGGGAGATCCTGGGTCCCAGTGTGGTGGAGCAGACAAATACCAATACTAGGACCCCCCACATGTCTCAGCATAGCTGGGGAAACTGGCAAACTACAGATCCAAGAATCACCACAAGCTGCAGCATAGCCCCAGGCAAACAGGCGTGCTCCAGCAGCCAGACCTCTTACTTTACTCTTTCTCATGGATTTTTCTCTTTTGATTTTTTCTTCTTTCACAACTGTGACTAACATGGAAAGATTTTGACATGATAGTCCATGTATAAAATATATAAAACTGCCTACTATTTTCAGAAGAAGGGAAGGGAAAAGAGGGAGGAAGGGAGAAAATTTGGAACTCAAAATCTTAAGAAAATGAATGCTAAAAATTTTCTTGACATGTAACTGGGGAAAAATAAAATATTATTGAAAAAAGAATTGCAAAGTATTCACAACCACAGGAAAGAATATTCCAAATTACTAGTAAGAAATACAAATGAAATCAACCTTGAGGTTTCATCGCACATGCTGTAAATTGGTAAAAATGATAAAAAAAGGGTACTAGTCAATGTTGGAGTTATAGAATGACACAATAATATACTGGTGGTAGAATTGTGAAATGGTACACATTTTATAAAGTAATTTGGAATCATGTAAATAAAGTGACTAAACTGTTCATATCTTTTGAACCAGAGACTCCATTACTGGGTTTATACCCCAAGGAAGTCATCAAGAAGAAAGGCCCCACATAACACCAAAATATTTATAGCAATAATTTTTGTGATGAGAATTAGAAACAAATCAAATGTTATCAGATGGGGAATAACTAACAAATTGTGGCATATGAATATAATGGAATATTGTACTCTAAGAAATTGGGGAATAACTAAACAAGTCGTGGTATGTGATTATGATGGAATATCACTTTTCTATAAGAAATGACAAAGGTGATGGGTGCAATGAATATAGATTAGCATGGAAAAATCCATGTGAACTGATGCAGAATGAAGAAAGCAGATATATACATAAAACATATATATATATATACACACATACATAAATATGTACATGCATACATACACACTAACTACAATATAAATGAAAAGAACCACACACCAAAAAAAATCTAAAAACTAAATAAAACTTCAGAGATCAAGACTGAAGTGGAAAGATATGAAACAACACCACCAAACCTACCAGTTTGTGGAGATGAGAGGTCTATAGACATTACACATTACACAGGTTTTCAAACTTTTTCAATGACCAGTTATGCTGATGTTGTCTTCTCTCTTTAAAAAAAGTATTTCTTATATGGAATGGCTCTCTGGGAAGACTCAGGGGAAAAGTTTTCAGGGTAACTATGATGATTCCTGCTTGCAGGAATCAATTAAAAAAACACAAAAAAAATTAAAATGAAATAAGCTTGTTCAATGATTCTCTGGTCATAAATATCAGATGGGGCAAAATCAGGGAGATGTATGCTGGTCAGTGTTTTGCCTCTATGATGGAATAGTTCTAGCACAGAATTCAAGTTAAAGACAATTTCTTATAGATAATAAGGTTCTTTAGAAATTCCTGTCTGGTTGAAGTTATCCTATTTCCAACAAGTTCTGAAATACTGTGGAGCCTCCTAGAAGTTCTCTGTAACCATCTAAAAATGTTTGGCTTGACCATCCAAACAGGAAATATCAACTGGCTGAATGCCTAGATTATACCATCAGTTAGTCAACTTATAGAGTTTTCTATCAGCATGCACATATAGATAGATAATGAGTTAAGACTAAATTTGAACAGAAGGAAAAGAACAACCTGGACTGCCTAGGAAATTTCAAAGTTCTAATAATCACAAGTTTTCTCAAGGAAATGTCCATAAATAGATTTTTACTGATGGATTTTTAAAAAACTTCTCACATTATTCCTGTATCCCTTTCCCATACCCTTCCAAAGAACCATGCCTTAAAAAAAGATATTTTTTAAAAGAGAAAAAATTCACCAAAATTTATCAATATATATTTTAATTGATGTTATATTCTAAAAGTCAATAATTACGAGGAGCTGCAAGATGATTCTTACAGGCAAATATAAGGAAAAAACAATAAACTGTTAAGGATCTGAATAGGTTAGGAAAAAATGATGTGATAAAACTTTGGTAATTACTGAATTGGAATCTTATGAAATATACCTATTTTCCAGCATTGCACATGGCAGTTTTGCAAAAACTGACCACACGCTAGGATTTAATCAACAAATGCAAAGAGCTTATGATAAAAATATTAAATAAGCACATTCTTTATAGATGACATTTTTAATCAATAAAAGAAATATAAACATAGTATTTGTACTTAAATCATAATTGAATAAGTGACTCATAAATGATGTTTCAAAGAACAAGTCATAAAGAAAATCTAAGACAATAAAAGTTAAAATGAGACAATAATAAAAGTTCTTTAAGGAAAATTTATTCCTCTAAACCCCTCCAAAATCATCAGAGAGCTATCCAAAATTGGGAATATGGACAAATGAACCAAAAGCATTCCAGCTGATTTCCTGGGGGTTGTAAACAGTAATATATATTTAGCTTTTGGGTGTTGCAGGGTAAAATATAAGAGGAGGCTGATGATCAGAGACCCTTGTTCAATTGAGTTCTCCCCCTAACCAACCTGTTTATTAAATTCAGGTTATAAGGGGCAGATGATGCAATATAAAATATAATGAATTACACCTTTAAGATTTTGAAAAGTTGGGGCGGCTAGGTGGCGCAGTGAGTAGAGCCCTGGAGTCAGAAGAACCTGAGTTCGGATCTGGCCTCAGACACTTAACACACACAAACAAAAACCTAGCCGTGTGACCTTGGGCAAGTTACATAACCCCAATTGCCCTCCAAAAAGAAAAAAAAAAGATTTTGAAAAGTCCCATTTTTACCTTGCAAAAGATATAACCCTTTTATACTTTGGCTAGAATAAAGGAAGCATGTGGTAATTCCTTTAGAAGCTGTAAAGAAATTCTTGAATCAACTTGATGGAACTGCAGGGTAATTACAGGGTAACTCAGCCAAAGAAGAGGTTTTGAATGTTGTTGTTTGAATGGTTGTTCTCATTTGGCAAAGCTCCTGGTATTGATTCTTTTCCAGCTGAGATTTACAAAGCAGGGAGTCTACCGCTCATACAAAAGCTCACTGAAATTTTCTGGTAAGAGGAAATTTAAGCAAGAGGAGGTTATCCCTCAGGAGTTCAAGGATATCTCCATTGTCCATCTCTATCAAGAAAAAGGAAATGGGCTGTCCTCTGACAATCATAGGGAGGCCTCTCTCTTAGTCACTGGTAGCAAGATTGTGCCAGAGTCTCCTGTAATAGGCTAGAAGATGGTCATCTACCTGAGAATCACTGTGGCTTCAGAAAGGGCCAAGGAACAGTTGATAATGGTGTTTGTTGCCTGACAACTCCAGAAGAAATGTCAGGAGCAGAATAGAAGTCTGTACACAACATTCCTCAATATGAGGTAAGCTCCCTGAGGACGTGAGCTGTTTTGTTTTCCTCTTGGTATTCCCAACACCTAGCACAGTGCTTGGCACAAAGCAGGCACCTGTTAAATGCTTAATTAAATTAAATGGCAATTAAATGCCACTGAGGAACACAGCACAGCCTTTTGTTGATATCTCTTCAGTCTGTCATGGCACAGCTTTCAATGAAGATGAAATTGCTCTCTTCAAAATTATCAATGATCTCTTCGTTCACAAATCCAATGGCCTTTTCTCAATCCTGATGCTTCTGGACCTCTGCAACATTTTATGCTATTATTACTCTCTTCTTAGATACTCTTTCCTCTCTGGAGTTTTTGTGATACTGCTTTCTTGGATCTCCTACAACCTTTCTGATTACCTTTCAACTTGCTTTGCTAGGCTTCTAAATGTGGCAATACCCCAAAGTTCTGTCTTGTACCTTCTTCCCAATTTACACTTTATCTTAATGACCATAATAGATCCCAAAGGTTTAAATTATTTTCACCTATGCTGATGACTCTCAAACTTATATGCCCAGTCTGTCTCTCTCCTAAGTTCATCACCAATCACCTAACAGACAACTCAAACTGAATGTCTTATAGGCATCTTAAACTCAACACATCCAAAACAGAACTCACTATCTTCTTCCCTTCTGCAGTAGCAAGTGCCCTAGCACACCCAGGATGGCCTGCTAGCACAGGTTCTTTGATCTGCTTTTAAAGGAAAGACTGCTCAAAACGGGGCTAACAATCCTATTTTTAATTACATTTACTAGGTCGGGGAAAGGTCAGTATCCTGAACTTGGAGAAAACACAAGCAGAGAAATGATCACGAAGTCCAACAGACAGGGCTCTAGCTGTCTGAACATAGCAATATTGCTATACACTTTACAAACATCACTGGATTGAGGAAACACAGACATCTAAGCAGTCAGGGGGCTTGAACATATGGCTACTCAAGAGTCTCGACCAGGAAACCAAAGCATCCTTCTCGTGAGTGAACCCCCAAAGTAAAACGTCAACCTCCCAGAATATATAACAAAGACTTGACCCCTGATTGACTCAGAGCCAGAGGCATGAAACCTACTTAACTCAGCACAGCTGTGAATTATCAGGGTTCAAAGGCTATCAGTCCTTCAGATGTTTACAATTTAGCCTGAGCTTGGGAAACTGAAGTCCAACAAGAAAAAAAAATAACCCCAAAATCCCACCTTAATTGTACTTACACTTTCCTGTTCCTCTACCCAGACAAAGATACCTCATTTCACCTTCCCAATTTTTGTCAAGGTCACTACCATCCTCTCAGTCATCCAAATTTACAACCTAAAGAATCATCCACAAATCTTCATTTTCCCTCACTACCTACATCCAAAGTTGATAGATCTTGTTAATTTTAATTCAATGACATCTCTTTAGTCTGTCCCCTTTTTCTTCACTTCCCCTTAGTTCGGGCCCTCATTACCTCCTACCTGGATAGACTATTACAACAGCCTCCTAATTGGTCTCCCTGCCTCAGATCTGTACCCTCTAACCCAACCTCCCCACAGCTGTCAAACTGATATGCCTAAACACAAGTCACTGCCTTGTTCTTGTAAGTTCCAATGGCTCTCTATTGACTCTAGGATCAAAACCAAATCCCTCTGTTTGGCATTTAAAGCCTTCCATAAGCTAGCTAGCCCCTACCTTTTCATATTTATTGCATATTACTCCTCTTTAGACACTCTGACCTAGCTATGCTGACCACCTTACATAAGACATTATATTTCCCATCTCCATACCTTTATAAAAGATGTCTCTCATGCCTGGAATATATTCTCTCCTCATTCTCACATCTTAGGATCTGTAGTTTCATTCAAACTGAGCTCAAGTGCCACCTTCTACACAAGACTTTTCCTGTTTTCTCTAACTGTAGGGTACCCTTCCCAAAATTACTGTGTATGTGTCTTGTGTAGATTCATATGTGTTCCTGTTCTTTCCTCTGATAAAATGTAAGGCCCTTGAGGAAAAGGTATGGTTCATTTTTGTCTTTGTATCCCTAGCACTGAGAACAGCATACCATACAGTAGGAATGTAATAACTGTTTGACTTAAGGGAATGCACTATGGGCTAGATCACACACACACACACACACACACACACACACGCACACATGCACACACACACACACACACGCACACACACACACACAGTCTGTGGACCCAGGCCAATTTTTTTCTTCCATTCTTGAAAAAAAGTACCAGGGAGCTTTTGGTTACTACCTTGTGTTGGTAGTATACCCAGTACAAGTGCTTACCTCTGAAACAAAGGTCTTTTAGTGCTGACCTCCAACTGACCTTCCTTAGGGATTTTCTAGGCAAGTTAAGGTCAGCCTGGACAGAGATAGCTAGTAGAAAGCATGATCCAGGGAATCTCATGTTTCCATCATCATCATCCCTGTCCTGTGTCTGTGTTCTTCCCCTTAAAAGAGGTCTGTAGATTTAGGGCATGCTCCAGGTTGCCCTTTCCTCATCTTCCTTCTAGTTTCAGCTTTTTATGGAAAGGACCTACAGAATTGGAGCTTTGGCCCAGGGAGAAAGAAAATGCCTGGCTCCAAACTCCCGATATCTTGAAGGTCTAGTCAATGCTATATAAACCTCATTTGAGAAGCTAGAAGGGTTTGCTATACTATTCCTCCTGCCACCACCTTTGTCCAGCATGGACCCATATCTGTTTGCCACTCTGGCCACATGGTTAACTTAGAACTTTCTAAATTTCCTTGTCATAGTTACAGCTCTGGGGAATGGTGTGAAGGGCAAAGTGGAACTGAGAGATATTTAAGGCAAGAAGATGGTTGAGGAGAGACTATTACAATTTTCTGGGTAAGCGGTATTAAAGGTCTGAACTAGGATGAATTCAGTAGGAGTAGAGAGGAGAAAATAAACTCAAGGAGGCAAAATCAATAGGATTTAGTAATGATTATATGTGGGAGCTGAGAAGAAAGAAAAGTAAAAAAAAAAAAACTTTTTAAGCTGCTAAAATAATCTTCTTTCTTTCTATATTACTCCCTTGCTCAAATATTTCAGTGGTTCTCTGCTACCCACACGATGAAATATATACTACTTAGTCTGGAATTTAATGTCCTCCATGACTTTGCTCCAATCTGCCTTTCAAATTTTATTTCAAATTATTTCCTATAAAATACCTTATGTTCTGGCCAAATTGAACTTCTATCTGCTCCCCAAATCCAAGATATCATCTGAATTCATTTTCATTCCTCTTTTATCACTGCATCACTGCCTTTCAGAACTCCTCTACACTGATCTCCTTGCTATCTTAAACACAACACTCAACTTCCCTTTGTGCATTTGTACTGGCTGTCCCCCATGCCAGGAATATTGTTCCTCTTCCTCATCACCTCTTAGCTTTCCTGGCTTTCTTTAAGACTCATCTCAAATGCCTACCTTCTGCAGAAGGCCTTTCCAGGTCCCACCTTCCCTTTCCCTCAGTGCCTTTTCTCTGAGATTATCTTTCCATTAATTCAATTATCATCTCCTATGCTGATGATTCTTAAATCTATTTATCTAGATCTAACTTCTCCCCTAACCTCCAGACTCACATTTCTAGTTGAATATCAGACATCTCAAACTGGATATTCCATACATATCTTAAACACAACATGTCTAAAACTAAACGTTCTCTTCCCCCTCGCCCACAGCCTCCCTTCTTCCTTCTTAACCTCCCTATTACTGTTGAAAACACCACTATCCCTCCAGTCAACCAGGCTCACAACCTAAGTGTTATCATCAATTCCCCACTCTTTCTCACCCTCTATTATCCATTCATTTACTGTTCAAGTCCTGCAGATTTTCCCTTCAAAACATCTTTTATGTATGTCTCCTTCCTTCCCTCTGATACTGCCAACAATCTAGTGCAGACTCTCAGCATCTCATACCTGGATTATTGCAAACAAGACACTCAATGTCCTGACTCCAGGCATTTTTTTCATTAGCTATCTCCTATGTCTAGAATATTCTCCTTCCTTATCTTCATCTCCTAGTTTCCCTCAAGTTTCAACTAAAACCTTACTTTCTAAAGGAAGCCTTTCCCACTCCCTCTTAATTCTAGTGCCTTCCCTTTTACCATTTATAATCTACCTGTATAATGGTTTTTTTTTTATTTTTTTTATTTTTTTTTTAATTTTTTTTATTTTTTTAAGCAATTGGGGTTAAGTAACTTGCTCAAGGTTACACAGCTAGTCATTTGATTTATGCGTGGGTGCTCATTTTCAGAGGTCGGATCTGATCTCGGGTCATCCAAACTCCGAGGCCGGCGCTCTTACTCACTGCGCCACCTAGCCGCCCCTTTAGGGCAATTGGGGTTAAGTAACTTGCCCAAGGTTACACGGCTAGGTTTTTGTTTGTGCAGATTAAGTGTCGGAGGCCGGCTCCGAACTCAGGTCCTTCTGATTCCAGGGCCGGCGCTCTATTCACTGCGCCACCTAGCCGCCCCCTGTATAATGTTTATTTATACAAAGTTGTTTGCACATTTTCTCCCCTATTAGACTGAGAGTTCCTTGAGATCAAGGATTGCATTTTGCCTTTTTTGTTATTCCCAGAATGCAGCACAGTGGCCAGTACCTATTAGGTGCTTAATGATTACACAAGGCAATCTCCTGACCCCATGCATTTTCACTGGTTTTCCACCATGCCTAGAATTTTCTCTCTTCTTAACCTCCCCTCCTGGTTTCTCTGGCTTCCTTCAAGTCCTAGAACCAGGATCTGTATAATGCGTTTCTTTGTGTCCCTAGATGCTTAGTACAGTACCTGGCATGTAGAAGGTATTTAATGAATGCTGTTGACTGAATTACTTTTTTTTTTAGCTTTGTGAGGTTGAAGTTCATATGATTATATCAACAGATGCAGAAAAAAGCCTTTGACAAAATACAACACCCATTCCTATTGAAAACACTAGAAAGTAGAGCAATCAATGGAGCCTTTCTTAAAATGATAAGTAGTATCTATCTAAAACAAAGAGCAAGCATTATCTATAATGGGGATAAAACTGAAGCCTTCCCAATAAGATCAGGGGTGAAGCTAGGATATCCATTATCATTACTATTATTCAATATTGTACCAGAAATGTTACTTATAGTAGACTAGAAAAAAAAAACTGAAGGAATAAAAATAGGCGATGAGGAAACAAAACTATCACTCTCTGCAGATGACATGATGGTATATTTAAAGAATCCTAGAGAATCAACTAAAAAACCAGCTGAAACAATTAACAACTTCAAAGTTGCGGGATATAAAATAAACCCATATAAACCATCAACATTTCTATATACTTACCAACAAAACCTAGCAGCAGCAAGAGATAGAGAAATTCTATTTAAAATAACTACAAACAATATAAAATACTTGGGAGTTTGCCTGTCCAGACAAACTCAGTGATAATACACAATTAGAAAACATTTTTCACACAAATAAAGACAGATCTAAATAACTGGAGAAATAGTAATTGTTCATTGGCAGGCCAAGCCTCTAACAATAAATAAGATTAAATCCCTGCGCTCAAGATTACAATCTAAATTAATATCTACAATATATTCATAAGGAAGAGTGTGAGAAATACCATATTATCATAAAAATGATGATCCTACCTAAGTTAATTTATTTATTCAGTGCCATAACAATGAAACTAAAGAAGAATTGTTTTATATAGTTAGAAAAAATAATAAAATCCATCTGGAAGAACAAAAGGTCAAAATTATCTAGGGAATCAACGAAAAGAAAAATGTTAAAGGCAGCCTAGCAGTTTCAGATTTTTTTTTCTTTTTGGAGGGGGTAAGGTAGGGCAATTGGGGTTAAGTGACTTGCCCAACGTCACACGGCTAGTTTTTGTGTTCAATGTCTGAGGCCGGATTTGAACTCAGGTCCTCCTGACTCCAGGGCCAGTGCTCTATTCACTGAGCCACCTAGCCACCTCTGTATTTCCAGATTTCAAACTATATTACAAAGCAGTAATCATCAAAACAATCTGATATTGGCTAAGAAATAGAATGGTGGATCAGTGGAATAGATTATATCCACAAATGCTTGATAAACCCAAAGATCTAAGTTTTGAGAGTAAAAACTCAACATCTGACAAAAAGTGTTGGGAAAACTGGAAAGCAATTTGACAGAAACTAGGACAGACCAATATATCACAGTGTATACTAAGATAATGTGAAAATGGATAAATAATTTAGATGTAAAGGGTGATATCATTAGTAAATTAGAGTACTATGAAAAAGCATACCTGTCACATCTATGGATAAGGGAAGAATTTATGATCAACAAAGAGACAGAAATGATTAAAGAAAGTAATATAGATGATTTTGATTACAGAAAATTAAAAAGCTTTTGCAAAAACAAAACTAATGCAGCCAAAATTAAAATGAAATTAGAAAATGGGAGGGAAATAGCAAATTTCTCTGATAAAGGTTTCCTTTCTCAAATATATAGGGAACTGAGTCAAATTTTAAAATTAAGAGCCATTCCCCAGTTGATAAATGGTCAAAGGATATGAACAGGCAGTTTTCAGAAAAAATCAAAGTTTATCATTAGTCACATGAAAAAAATGCTCCAAATCACTACTAATTAAAGGAATGCAAATTAAAACAACTCTGAGATGGCTCACACCTATCAGATCAGTTAACATGACACAAAAGGAAAATGAAAATGCTGGAGAGAATGTGGAAAAATCAGGACACAAATGCACTGTTGCTGAAGTTGTAAACTGGTTCAACCATTCTGGAGAACAGTTTGGAACCATGCCCAAAGGGCTATAACAACTGTGCATACTCTTTGACCCAGCAATACCAGTACTAGGTCTGCATTCCAAAAACATCAAAGAAAAAAGAAAAGACCTATTTGTACAAAATATTGCATCAGCTCTTTTTGTGGTGGCAAAGAACTTAAAAATAAGAGGATAACCACCAACTGGATGAACAAGTTGTGGTATATGATTGTAACGGAATACTATTGTACTATAGCCAGGACAAGCAGGATGATTTCAGAAAAATCTGGGAAGACTTTTATGAATTGACTCAAAGTGAAATGAGCAGAACCGGGAGAACATTATACACAGTAACCATAATATTGTAAGGATGATTGACTGTGAAAGACTTAGCCACTCTGATCAATAAAATTATCTAAGACAACTCCAAAGGATCCATAATGAAAAATGCTATCCAACACCAGAGAGAGAATCAATGAACTATGAATGCAGACTGAAGCATATTTTTATACTTTATTTTTACTGTTTTATTTTGTGTTTTCTTTTACAGTATGGATAATATGGAAATATGTTTTGCATGACTTCAAAAAAATAAAGTGCTTTGCAAACTTTACAAAAAAAAATAATAAAGTGATTGTTCTTTGATTTCTGCTAAACTAGTTTAAATCCTAAATATAAGGTAAACAAACTGATTATTCTCCTTGCTTAGAGTCTTGCTTTTGTAAGAAGTTATTAAAAGTAAGATTCCCATAGTACTATGCCAATTTATTTCCTGCATATCCTGTACAAAGGCATGCATTATTATTTGTCTAACTTTTGTTTTTAAAGAAACTTGTATTAGAAACAGGGATATTACTCTGTGTATATGTGTATATACATATACATATACATACATATATAAAACACATATGTGTGTATTATAGATATATATCACATACACATACACACACACACACACACACACACACACACACACACACATATTGGTTCTATGACCCATGGGTAAGTCACGTAAACTCTCAGGCATTTCTCTAAGACTTTAAGTTGCATAGAAACCATAGATTTGTATTGGTCAAGGGAGTTTTCTCACTAGGCATTTTTCTATACCAATGAAATCAAAGATCTAGTCTCTATCCTTAAAGACAATATATGTTATTTCAATTAAGTATATTTAATTTAAAAATGGAATATATGTCAAATTTGAACTATGAAATTCTTAAAATGTTAATGTGGCTCAATTTTTATTTTGGCTCAGAATTCTAGGATTAAAAAAACTACTTAGAAAATTTTAGAGGAGATATTCTTAAACATAAATAAAAACCACCCTATTCTAATTGAAACAACATTTTAAAGGATGTTAACAGCTATGTGTTACTCCAAAACAAGTAAACCTATAATATATAAACCTATAAACCTTGCTTCTAGCTTATGAAAAAAGTTAATGGTAATATGTGTAAGAAATCAATAAATCAATAAGCATTTATTAAGCAATTACTCTATGCCAGGTACTATATATTGGAAATATACAGAAAGATGAAAAAAATTTGTGTAGGATAAAAATTCAAGATTGCAAATATGAAAACCAGCCATGTTTTAAGTGTCATTGACACTGCAATACTAAGAATGAATGTATCAGGGATGGCTGAGAAGGAATAAAATGATTTAGATTTAAAACATGTCAATTATTTCATGGTCAAATGCCAAACAGGAAAACCTGCTCAATGGCTCAGGAGTCCAACACTACATATCCTATTTTGTGTACATCTAATGGAATATGAATTATTTGTCATTAAAGGCTTTCTTAGATAGGTCAAGGTTGCCAGAGTTCATTGCTTTGTATCTTATAGTTTAAAGAATGCTCTAAATTCAATGTTTTTAACTTTTTAATCTACGAAGGAAGAAAAAAAACTTCCTATAAACTGAGATTAATGCCTGCTAATGCACTGAAGAAAGAAAAACTGAAACCTTCCCTCTACTATAAAAACAAAATAGTGTGGCCTCTGTTTCTTTTCTGATAAGAGTCTTAAACACCAAGCCGTTAACTGCATAATAACATTCGCTGGCAGCCAGGCAGCCTGCTTAGCAGATATATAAAGCAGGTAGAAGGAGAAGAAGCTAATTTCTTGGCTGAATGATTCCATCGGTAGCTATAGGGCAAACTAGGAAGTCTTTCAGTAAAGTAGCAGTTGATTCTTCTATCAATCTGCAGCACACATACTCTTCCAAGGAATGCATTAAATATGAAAATCATATCCCGTTATCATCTGTTTCCAGCTTTCAGCCCAGTAAGCTTTCCTTAATGAAGGCTGTAGCCTAAGGGACGAGCATGCTGTTGGCTTTTCTGAATAATGGAGTGATACTACCATTTTTGCTTATTACAATATCGACTAGCTGAGGGGGTTTCACACATAGTCACAAGTGACTACTCTTGCCAGCATGCTCCAAGTTATTACAAGATGTTTTTAGACATTTCATCTAAAAGAGCTTTACTGCTTTTAGTGAAGAAAACATCTATGGTCTTGAACTGTATCATTTATATGGAGATAGGAAGAAGGATTAGAAGCCTGCATTACGGCAGATATATAGCAGAATATATTTAAGTATTCCTTGTCAATCTTTTTGTCTGTTGCTTAGATATGCAATCATTTTTTCACTTCTTCTGTGAAAAAGGTCAAAATGTACAAAATTATGAATACAAAGCAAGAATCAAAATAGCACATTTTGTTTATTATTCATTTAAAACACATTTCAGAGTTCATAAAATCACTGTTTCCTAGGAAAAGCAAAAGGTAAACCAAAAGACATTCAGCTTTCCTTCCTTTGATTTTTGTTCTTTATAATAACAGAATTGTGTCTTTCAATGAATCTAATAAGAATTGAAAGCAATAACTCAGTCATTAAAAATTATTTCAGATTTAATTAAAATTATAACAAAATTATTTTCAATAAAACTTCATTTTAATTATTAGCACTTTAGAAGTCCTTAGGATAAAATTTATTTATTTTAACTTAAGTACCTTTTCATCATTGTCTTGGAGTATGCCTTTCTCTTCCAGGTTTTTTTTTGTTGATAGATATATCTTCTTTATTTGAGCTTCATATTCCATCTAAACACAAATAAAACCAATACTAAAAAGCATGTTATGATTAATAAATACCTATTTCACCAATTATAGAGGATGATAAGTAATAAAGTAGAAAATAAGAACTGATTCTTGTCAGAAATTCTTATCTCAGAAAACTAATGACATCAAACAAAATGAAAGATGTCCAAGAATTCATGGAATCACAGAATCTACAGAAGTTATCTATTTCAATCTCCTCATTTTACAGATGAAGGATCCATTTTATAAAATTTTGCACATGTTCCTACCCCTCCCAAAAAAAAGTTTGCTAAGTTTTCTATCATCACTTATTAAGGCCAGTAAAGCCCCGATACAAGAAGCAGCTAGTTGATAAATTTGTTTGGAGATTATATTTAAAAAAACAACTTGTGGTGGTCTTTTCATTAATTTTGGCTTTGTCTAAAATGAAAAATTCAGTCTTGTCCATATTCTACGATGCCATATCAAATGTTTGATATTATATGTACAAAGCTATAGAGTAATTAATTTAACAACAAACTTACAATTTATTACATTATTTTACAATGAACCAGAAGTACGAAATATAAATTTGCTAATCACAAACAACTATAGAAAGATACCTTCATCAACACGACATTTCTATTTGAAGTGAAGTAATCAGACTTCTGCTTAAAAGCAGAGCAAGAAAGCATTGTTTCAGTAGGTCATTGATTAAAAACTTAAAACACGATTCAAGACTACAGTCTAATATATACATATATACTACTATATACATACACATATTACTATATATACATATATAGTGCTCTCTCTATATATATGTCAGAAGATCAAAAAAAAAAATTAGCCATGCTGCATTACAATTAAAAATATATCTGACTGATATATAACAAAACTTAGACCTACAAAGCTTATACCTCAGATCTTCATCTAATAAAGGACAAAATCTACACCTTAGTTTCAAATGTAAAACAAATAATAACATCTAAAATAGATTTGTTTCTCAAAATATTTTAAAACTAAATTTCATCTGTTGCCCCATTTTGCTGACACTTAAAAAATTTACAGAATGCTATAAATATAAAACAGATTAACAGTCTAAAATGGATACAATTTTAAGTGTTTTAAAACAATTACAAATGATTGAACAAAAAAGCAAGCCAAGAGGAAGACTATAAAGAAAAAGGAAACCAAGGAAAGAATCTAACTCTTTAAATATAGAAACTATTCCTTTAAACATATTACTTAATTTTTTTAGCCCTTAAAGCTAAAAATGGACATTCTGTACAGACTTAAAGGATAAGTATTTTTTAAAGAAAAATACTTACAACAAATACATAAGTTTAGTTGTTCAAAATAGACATTTTTTTACTTCCATACAGAAAATCTTACCGAGCCTATGACCTGTAAACTTAATTATAATTAATTTCCACAAACCTTATATGCACACTGGAGTTGTGCCAGTGTTTTACCATTTTCTGTTCATCCATTTCTGAGTGGTAATTGCCAAAGACAGTGCCTGTTCTCAATAGGCACAAGTGCTTTATTCAACTCATTCTACCCTACTAAATGTGAATTGATAGCAACATAAGGACTTGGGAAAAGGGTAGAAAAGCACATGTAGGACTCCAGTCAGGACTGATATCAATGCATTTGAAAGATTTACTGAATGGTGAGTACTTTCTTCTACACTGTAAATAGATATTGTACATCTTGAAATCAGAATTGATAATTGATATAAAATGATTTTTCACCCTGGGGAATAAAGATCATCTAAAAATTCTTTACTCTTTCCTAGCTTTGTAACTTGCATACAAATAGAGGTAGTGGAGTAAAAAGTATTAAAAGCCCTTTCTGACACATAATGGCTATGTAAACTTAGGCAAGTTGCTTAACCTATCACAGCCCTGGGCAGCCTACAAGAACTGTTAGGTTGCAGAGCAGTTGCAGATCTGTATTATTAGAAGGGGTTTTATCACTAAGTTTCTCACACTAGTGATATTACAAGCTCAAAGATAGATGAAAGAGACAGAGACAGAGAAAGAGAGAGAGAGAGAGAGAGAGAGAGAGAGAGAGAGAGAGAGAGAGAATTTCAAGTTTTCAGCTATTAAAATTTATATTCTAAAACCAATTCTCAATAATACAGAAAATTACCAAATTATTATTTACTGGATTGTATAATATTTGGATATATTTCTATATTTATAAATTTAGATAACCACTCAATATGTCACCCTTTCAGCTAGTTAGTTATTTTACAAATTAACTGACATGTGTTCCTATATTATAAAGAATATAATCTACACTAAATACTTGATAGCAATCCTTCCAAAACCTTTTCTATTCAAGTTTTTAGCACTGAATCTGTCTAAATTTCAAAAACCATCTCAAGTTTTCTTAATTTCTTCTCCATTCAGGTATCACAGCTTTTATTAATTTTATTTTCGTAGTATCTTAACAGCCTGCTCTACTCTCACTTGACAAAAATAGCCTACTTCACTTCCTTTCCTTCCAAAAATCTCCTTCAGGTTATACTTCTTACTATTAACTCTCACTACTTTGGGTCCCAAATTACTTCTGTCTATACAGTATCTTCTGATTCTAGGCACCTACATAAATAAATTCTCAGATCTCACTTTACAAAATATAGCTTTAGTAAAATCCAGGGTATTAAACTGACCCAAAAAGTACATTAAAGCTGATCTTTATGTTAACTTTTTCAATTGCACACTGTACTGGGTGTTATACTTGATACACACTAAGTCTGAATATGGAAGGACTTTTATGTTGTATTCATGGCTTACTTACTGCTGCTGAAAAGTAGATTGATACAGCACAACATAAAGGACAGGTACATAAACTTAAATGTTAGCAATTCTTTCATTCCTTAGACTAGTGCACTGCTTTTTCTAAAGGCTAACAAGAGATTCTGCTTCTGGCAGAATGACTAGTGTTATCTTGCCAGTATTGATCATTTTATTTATTGCATCCTCACCATCTAGCACAGTAGCACATAATAAGTATTAATGCTTAATGAATGCTTAACTATTAAATCTTTCTTTATCATTTATTTACTCTGTCCTAATTACCTTTCTTCATTTCCTTAATCTCATCTGCCTCTTTTCTGTAAGAATGTCTACCATTATCCTGTAGTGACTTAAGGGTCAGGAAGACCTGAATTCAAATCCTACTTCAGTCATTAACTAGAAGTCTCATCCTTCTAAACTCACTTACAACTCTATATGATCCCTATTATAACAAGGTTCATTCTATTTTTGCTTCCTCAGCTTCATACTTCATAATCAACTCTCAATAATCACCATATTATTTTTCACTATTTCTTGTGACAGTTGTTTGTTTCAACATTTATACATTTTGATAACCATTAAATGTCTCTTCAACTAACAAGTCATGTTATTTTGATCATACTTTCCAAATTAACCAAACATATGATTAAGAGGTTCAAAAGTACTGTTGAAATATATACAATTTTATAATTACATGAGCAGAATCATATTGATTTCATTTCCTTAATTCTGCACTTGCATTTATTGGTAATTTATTGTTACCGGCAATGTATGTGCCCCACAGAAAATCTGCTACTTAAGATTTTAAGTTCCTTTGAGGCAGCTCCTGTGAGGGCAGGGGTCAGGGACATCTCTTTATCTCACAGTATTGCTGACATAGTGCCCTGCATGTAGTAAAAGTCCAATAAACATTTGTTGAATTTAGACTGGGAATGTAAACAACAGCAAGAATAACAGCAATAAAACCCTCAATAAACATATAGAAAATAAGTTCAGGAAAAATGATGAAAACAAATGAAACAATTCTGTTACAACTCTGTTAAAGTTAATATACACTTTTTAAAACAATTTGTAAAAAGAAATATACATTCATGTTTTTGTTCTGTTTATATTTTCTTTAACCTTTAAATGTAAATTAAAGTCAAATGAGTATAATTTTTAAATGAATTTAAATTAATAATGTCAAAATTAGTTACAAAGTTGGAGGAGCAGAGAAGGAAAAACATAATACTTCCTAAATACTCAATTTCAACTCTTATTATTTCTATTAGGTCTATTTTTCTATCAGATAACTAGCAACTGATTGAGTAGACAACTGCATAGTTTATTTAACGAGATAGAAAATGACACTTTTAAAAATAAGTTCAATTTTTCAATTAAATTTAATTCAACAAATATTTAATTTACTGAGTACCTATTATGTACAAGGAACTAAGATGGTTATCAAGGAGTGAATAAGACAGAGGACCTATAGGGAGGCTCAGTGGTGAAGTGAATAGAGCACTGGAGTCAGGAGGACCTGAGTTCAAATCTGACCTCAGACACAACACAAAAACTAGCCAGAGGACCTACCCTTAAGAACTTAGCCTAGAAGGGAGAAAAAGACAAATCCACAAGTAAATATAATATAAAGTATGTTTAAATGTTTAAGAGAGGTACAAAGAAAATGTCTTCAAAAGTCATCAGTGAAAAGCTATGTAGCTATGACTAAGAAATTAGGAAATCTTTTTTTAAAAGCCACTCTCAAAAAAAAAAACATTAGTCCAGTTTATTTCTAAATGAAGCATTTAGATTAATGAGGCTGAATGTCCTCTATTATTTAAGAAATAACATCTAAATCATGTGAAATTCTCACTAGTTTGTGTATATAACCATGGTCTACTCACAGGCTGTGTTTGTCCATTCAGTGGATAAGGCCTCTATAAGAATGAGTCAAGAGATGACCCCTTAAATTAGTGAAAAAAGAAAAAAAATCAAGCTGGGAGGGGAAGACCCTCAGTGTTGCTATCCCAAAGAGAAACAGTCAACAGCAAGTCATGCCATCATTTTCCTGATACCATGGTCCTCTTTGAAAACAAAGGACAAACACAATCTGTTAGTAGACCAAACTGCCTGAATGGGGACCCAGGTAGTTGGGTTACTCAGCTTGTCCTCTACCTGTCCCTTTCCTTCTCCTCACCAAAGGAAGGTAAATTTTGATGGTCAGAAGCTGCCCACTTAGCTTGGGAATTACTTGCTAGATTTCTTCCTTCCTTTCTCTCTTTAGTTCTTCTTTCACAAAACCTTAAACCCACTTCACTCTGAAGCTCATAGATTCATCCACAATAGATCCCTGACCAAGCTCCATTTGGTGGCTGTATTTTGGGCCCTCCTGAGTTCAAATCAGGCCTCAGACATTTACTAGCGAGGTGACCTTGGGAAAGTCAATTCACCCTGTTTGCCTCAGTTTCTTCACCCAGCTAGAGTCTAAGGCTGGATTTAAACTCTGGAAGAGGAATCTTTCTGACTCTAGACCTGTTGTTCTATCCACTTAATACCACCTAGTAGCCCTGAGACAGAGTGACAAAAACATTGTTTTAGTAGCAGGTGATTTCACCAATTGGAGACTAAACAGAACAAGAGAGTTTGATTAAACAGAATTCAATTGTTTAGGTAAATTAGCTATGCAACTCAAAAAGTAAAAGTTTAGAGATTTATTGGTATTGCATATGGAAAGATTGATATTGCATAGGAAAGATTCAGTAGAGTGTCAGATTAGAATGTGGGGTGGGGGGAAATATGAGATGGACTTAATAAAAGTAGCAAAAATAAAATGAAATGATAAATCAGAGTATAAAAATATAGTTTTGAAGTTTGTAGGGCTTTAATAAAAGTCCACCTGAAGAGAAGAAAAAGCAAGAAAGAAGGTCTAAACAGAGATAAGACAAAAATGGGTAGAAGCTTAAAAAAGGTGGAGCCTCTGCACTGACAGTGTGAATGAAGGGTAATGAGAAGTAAGGGTTTAGAGTTTTAGAGAGGCTTGAGGAAGTTTTTGATCCCACTGAGATAATGATGTGAAAAAGTTTTTGGAGGTATGACTGTTAGCAATTTCAGATAGATAATACAATGATTATCAAACAGAAACTATAGAAATAAATTTGCAGCATGGAATTGAGTTGTTATGGTTCAGCTGTTTCGGTCTTTTTTTGACTCTGGGGTTTTCTTGGCAAAGGAATTGAGTAAAGCATACTAAAATTCTGTCCCTGAAGAACCATTAGAAGGCTGTATTCCCATCCTTAAAGCCTCATGGGCTTACCAAGAGGGAGACAGGTATATATGATTGCCACCATAAATCTCTGAATGTTAGCTAACTCAAAGCAGTAGGCTCTATAATTTGAGATGTTTAGGAACTAATGGTCCTTAAGAAAACTGAAATTTCTAATATTACCAATTGTGATTATAAATCCAGATTTGATTTGACCGATTTGTCCTGAAATTAAAAGGTCTCATTTTAAATTTGGATGTGTTCTTCTATTAGGATAATTGTGGGAAATCAGAACTTAATGCCAAATCTGCCTGATATCTGACATTAAGGCAATATGCCTGGAAACTACATGGATCAGGAAAATGTGAGTGCAAATCCGGTCTCAGATGCTTACTGGTTGTATGATTCTGAGCAAGTCATTTCAGCTCTGTTTGCTTCAATTTCATCTGAAACTAGTGCTAATAATGGCACCTATCTCCCAGCATTGTTGTGAAGTTCAAATGACACAATAACTGTAAAGTATTTAACAAGTGTCTGGGACATAGAAAGTACTATATAAATATTAGCTATTATTATACTTTTATTAAGTATAGTTATTTCAATGATTCAATAATTTCGGTTTTTGAATGCGATTAGTATAAAATTAATATAGAATGCATGAGAGGATCATTCAACTTAATTGATGTTTTTTGACTAGGAAAAAGTTTAGTGTTATGTATTTAAATTCACAATAATACTGTTTATGCTATTGCTAGGCTTCTAATATTTTTAATTATTGTTTTTGGAAAATGATTGCCTGAAAAATTATATTCATCTGAAAAATCATACCCAGAGAGTGATACAATTGTATCATTAGAAAAATAATTTTCTCTTTTAATCTGGATGTTGTTAATTATGAATAGAACTATTAAAGACTGTGGTCATAATGTTTTAAAATTGTTAAGTATTTAATTAGTATATTTTGCTTTAGAATAATTTTCTCCCCCTTCCAAACCTGCCCCCTTCCCATATAGTGGCACTCAATCCAATATAGGTTCTACAAATACCTTCATATTAAACATTAGTCAAGTTGTAAAGAAGGATATAACCAATGGAATGAACAATGAGAAAGAAGGAGCAAAATAAAACAAAAAAGAGAGACGAAAGTAGTTTTCTTCAATCTGCATTCAGACTCCACAATTCTTTCTCTGGATGTAGATATCCCTTTCCATCATGAGTCTTTTGGAGTTATCTTATAGCCTTGCATTGCTGAGAGAAGCCCAGTCTATCAAAGTTAGTAATCACAGATAATGTGTAATTGTGCGTAATATTCTCCTGTTTCTACTCCTCTCACTCAGCATCAGTTTATCTAACTCTCTCCAGGTTATTACGAAGTCCATCTGCTCCTCATTTTTTATAGCACTATAGTATTCTATTATATTCATATACCACAACTTGTTTAGCCATTTCCAAATTGATGGGAATTCCCTTACTTTCCAATTCTTTGCCACCACAAAAAGAGCTGCTATAAATATTTTTACACATATGGGTCCTTTACCCATTTGTATGATCTCCTTGGAACACAGCCCTAGAAGTGGTATTGCTGGGTCAAAGGGTATGCATTTTTTATAGCCTTTTGGACATAGTTCCAGATAGCTCTCCAGAATGGTTAGATCAGTTCACAACTACACCAACAATGCATTAGTAGGGGCAGAGCCAAGATGGCGGAGTAGAAACAGCTCATCCAAGCCACTCTGCCCCCAGATTCCCCCCAAACGATGTAAAAGGGGACTCTGAACAACTTCTGGAGCCCCAGCACCCACAGAACGACACAGAGAAGCTAACCTCCTGCTGAGGACAGCCCAGCAGCCCTGCAGGAAGGACCAGCACAGCTGTCTGGGAGCCAGCAGCGCAGAGCACGAGGAGCAGAGCCGAGCCCAGGTCCGCGTGAGCTGAGGTTTTAGCCCCAGGGAGGCAGGGCCAGCAGCCAGCTGGAGGAACCCCCAGAACACCAGGAGCTGTGGCAACTCCAGAATTATCAACATAGACATGCCTAGAACAAAGTAAGAGGTTAGTGTCCTATGGACTTTGGGACCGGTATTTAGGGAATGCGTCAGCTACCTCCCCTGGGGGCTAGAAGCTGCTGAGGAGACACACCATTTTGTAGTTTTCAGAGGCAGCTCCAGCTCCCGGCCTACAAATTGTAGGAAGATCCAGCGATCAGTCTTGGGGGGGGTAATCGCTCTTGCTTTAACCTCCCTGGATTTGGATTGTGATCTAGGGTGGAAGTTGTGGGTGGGCTTACAGCTTGCCAGAAACGGAAGTTGCCCCCCACACGTTCGGGACAAAAATTCCTCTATCTGGCCTTAAAGCCATAGTGTGGCAACAAGCCCAAAAGTCAGGTAATCAAGTGGCAACATGCCAAGGCAAAGGAAACAGAAAAATGCAACCCTAGACTCCTATTTTGGGGGCATAGAGCGGGAAAAGGACTGTGAGGTCAGAAGTCCTGCTCCAAAAGCCCCAGGGGAAAACATGAGCGGGTTGCAGGCCATAGAGGACCTTAAGAAGGACTTTAAAAATCAAATAAGAGAAGTGGAGGAAAAATTGGAAAGACAAATGAGAAGGATGCAGGAAAAGTATGAAATGAGGGTCAACAGCCTGAATGAGGAAAACAACACCTTAAAAAATAGACTAACTCAAATGGCAAAGGAGGCCCAAAAGGGCAATAAGGAGAAGAATGCCTTAAAAAGTCGAATTTGCCAGATGGAAAAAGAATCTCAAAAGTTCACTGACGAGATTCATTCCTTCAGAGTTAGACTGGAGCAAATGGAAGCTAATGACTTTATGAGAAATCAAGATGCTGTTAAGCAGATCCAAACAAATGAAAGATTAGAAGGCAATGTGAAATATCTCATGGGAAAAACCACTGACCTGGAAAATAGATCCAGGAGAGACAATTTAAAAATTATTGGACTACCTGAAAGCCATGATCAAAGGAAGAACCTAGAAATCACCCTTCAAGAAATTCTCAAGGAAAATTGCCCTGATGTTTTAGATCCAGAGGGCAAAATAGAGGTTGAAAGAATCCACTGATCACCTCCTGAAAATGATCCCAAAAAGAAAACTCCCAGGAATATTATAGCCAGGTTCCAGAATCCCCAGATCAAGGAGAAAATACTACAAGCAGCCAGGAAGAAACAATTTCAATATTGTGGAAACACAATCAGAATAGCCCAGACCTGGCAGCTTCTACACTGAGGGATCGAAGGGCATGGAATATGATATTCCAGAGGGCAAAAGAACTGGGAATGAACCCAAGGGTCACCTACCCAGCAAAACTGAGTATTTTGTTTCAGGGGAAAATATGGTCATTCAGTGGAATAGAGGACTTTCAAGCATTCTTGAGGAAAAACCAGAATTGAATAGAAAATTTGACATCCAGACACAAGAAGGAAGAGATGCCTGAGAAGGTAATCAGGGAAAAGAAATCAAAAGGAACTTATCAAAGTTGAACTATTTACATTCCTATATGGAAAAGCAATAACTGTGACTGATGATATCTTTCTCACTATGAAAATAATGGAAGAAGGGTGTGTGGTCATACGAATACATATGTGAATGTGTGTGTATATGGTTACAGTTATATATGTATAGAAGGCACAGGTTGAATCTGTTGGGAAGGGAGAATACTCAAGGGATGAAATTATGAGGTGAGAGAGGAAAGTGGCAAGAGGAGATGGGGAGAGACAGGGTAGGGTAAACTATCTCATGTAGAAGAAGCAAGAGGAAGTAGTTACAAGGGAGAGGGAGAATAGGAAGGAAAAAAAAGGCAAAACCACATTCACATTGAATTTGGTTCAGGGAGAAAATGACATAAATACTAAATGGGATATCTCAACCTGCAGCAGGATAGGGGGAAGGGGGATGAGAAGAGGGATGATGGATGGGAGGGCATCCTTGGGGGGAGGGGAGGTTGGAAGTACCCACTATAGAAGAGGGACAGGATCATGTAGGGAATGGACCAGGTGGGGGGTGGGATGAGTGGGAGGGAATTATAAGCAGTCCTGTACAATATATCTACTATGATAATGTTTTGCATAGCTAGACATGTACAACATATACTGAATTACTTATCTCCCAAGAGGGAATGGGTGACAAGGGAGGAAGGAAATGGATCTGAAATTCGAGGTATTAACATTAAATGTTTCAAATATATATAAATACTATTATTAATACTCTTTTGCTTGTAATAGGGAGATAAGATGTGCAGGTATTGGGACACAAAGATTCACCTTCCTCTAATGGAAAAGTTGATGGGGGTATGGGAGAAGGTATGGGAGAGAGCAGATTGGAGGAAGCGATATCTTGTGGGACTACTATTCTGGGAGGTTGGGTAGGGGAATAATGGGGGGAAAATGATTGTAACTCAAAATCTGGCGGAAATGAATGATGTAAAACAGAAGTTAATAAAGCATTTGTTTAAAAAAAACAACAATGCATTAGTGATCCAATTTTTCCACATCCTCTCCAGCATTTATCATTTTCATGTTTTGTCATGTTAGTCAGTCTGACTGGTATGATGTGGTACCTCAGAGTTGTTTTGATTTGCATTTCTCTAATCAACAGTGATTAAAAGCAATTTTTCACGTGCTTATAGATATCTTTAATTTCTTCCTCTGAAAACTGCCTGTCCATATCCTTTGACCATGGGGAATGACTTGTATTCTTATAGATTTGGCTTGGTTCTTGGTTTTAGAAATGGTTTTAGAAATAAGACTTTTATCAGAGACACTGGTTGTAAAAATTCTTTCCCAATTTTCTGATTCCTTCCTAATCTTGGTTACATTGACTCTGTTTATACAAAAACTTTTCAATTTAATGTAATCAAAATCATCCATTTTGAATTTTGTAATTCTCACTATCTTTTGTTTTCATAAATTCTTCCCTTCTCCATTAATCTGACAGGTAAACTATTCCTTGCTCTCCTAGATTGTTTATAGTATCAGTATTTATATCTAGATCATGAACCCATTTAGACTTTATTTTGGTATATGGTGTAAGATACTGGTCTATGCCCAGTTTCTGCCACACTATTTTCCAGTTTTCCCAGCAGTTTTTGTCAAATAGTGGGTTCCTATCCCAGAAGCTAGAGTCTTTGGGTTTATCAAACAATAGATTACTATAGTCATTGACTACTGTGTCTTATGTACCTAATCTATTCCACTGATCCACTACTCTATTCCTCAGCCAGTAACAAGTAGTTTTGATGACTGCTCCTTTATAATACAGTTTAAAATCTGGTATGGCTAGGCCACCTTCCCTAGCATTTCTTTTCATTGATTCCCTTGATATTCTGGACCTTTTGTTCTTCCAGATGAATTTTGTTACTATTTTTTCTAGCTCTATAAAATAATTTTTTGGTATACTGATTGGCATGGCACTAAATAGGTAAATTAATTTAGGTAAAATTATCATTTTTATTATATTAGCTCAACGTAACCACGAGCAACTGATGTTTTTCCAGTTATTTAGGTCTGACTTTATTTGTGCGAAAAATGCTTTGTAATTGTGTTTACTATAAATATTTTAGAACACATACTTTTTTTTCCTTTTTCCCTGATCACTTGGTAAACAGACTTCATAATGGTATGGCTGCATCAAAGGGTATACAGTTTTATTATTCATTGGGAATAATTCCAGATTGCTTTCCAAAAGGGCTGGATCAGTTCACAATTCCACCAACAATGTATTAGTATCCCAATTTTTCCACATCCCAACACTTGTCATTTTTCCCTCCTATAATTTTAGTCAATTTGATAGGTGTGAGATGGTATTTCAAAGTTGTTTTAATTTGTATTTTTCTTTTTTTTTTTGGAGGGCAATTGGGGTTAAGTAACTTACCTAAGGTCACACAGCTAGGTTTTTTGATTTGTTTCTTTGTGTGTGCGTTGTGTCTGAGGCCGGATCCAAACTCAGGTCCTTCTGACTCCAGGGCTGATGCTCTACTCACTGCGCCACCTAGCCACCCCTAATTTGTATTTTTCTAATCAATAATGACTTAGAGCATTTTTTCATAAGAGTATATATGTATGCGTGTAAGAGATCTATCTACTTATATACATATATACATTTATCTAAGTATATTATATCTCTATATATATACATATATATGTATGTATATATATGTGTGTGTATGTATATATATGTGTGTGTATGTATATATATATATATATATATATATATATATATATATATATACACATAATCTTTGATTTCTTCATCCAAAAACTGTTCGTATCCTTTGACCATTTATCAATTGGGGAATGACTTGTAGTCTTACAAATTTGACAAAATTCTCTATATACTTGAAATATGAGACCTTTATCCTAGAAATTGTCTATAATTTTTTTTCTCCAATTTTCTGCTTTCCTTCTAATCTTGACTACATTTATTTCATTATTGCATTTCTTTGCCTCTAATGTTTCATGGTGTTCATGCTGCCTGCAAGAGGGATATGTCCAAATTGCTTTTTTTTATTGTTAGGGAATCAAGGTCATTCCTCCTGCAACTTTTAGTTAATGTTACATGTACAAAACCATTTTAATAATGTAATTAAAATTATATATTTTATATCTCACAATGCTATCTTTTATTTATTCATAAATCGTTCTATGAATAAGTCTGATAGTTAATGTATTCCATGTTCTTTTAATTTATGTGATATCTCCCTTTATATCTACATGTTTTCACTGTGACCTTTTTTGGTAAATGGTGTAAGATACTGGTCTATAACTAATTTCTTCCAGACTGATTTCCAGTTTTCCCAACAGTTTTCCCAAATAGTTAGTTACCCCCAAGCTTAAACCTTTACATTTGTTAAAAATAGGGTTACTATAATAATTTACTACTATGTACTGTATGTCTACTCTGTTTCAATGATCAACCATTGTATTTCTTAGCCAGTATCACAGAGTATTGATAATTACTGCCTTATAATACAGTTTAAGATCTAGTAATGTTAAATCTCCTTCCTCTACATTTTCCCCCATTATTTCTTTGATGTTCTTGATGTTTTGTTCTTCTAAATGAATTCTGTTGTCATATTTTCTAGCTCAATAAAATAATTTTTTGGTAATTTAACTGGGATGGCATTGAATAAGTACATTAGGTAGAATTGCCATTTTGCTTATATTGGCTCTGCCCACCCATGAACAATGAATATTACTCCAACTCTGACTCTATTTGTATAAAAAGTGTTTTTAATTATGCTCATGGGTTCCTAATTTGATGTTCTTATAGGTTTGTTGTTAATTAGGGCTAATTTCATAAGGTTTGTGCTAATTTTCACCATATAAACTACTTATTAGAAAACTAAATTTAGGAGGTTGTACTAAATTGCATTGAGTCTCATGACTGGCAAGTTTTAGCAACATTAACTAGGAAACTTTTCAGGTGACTTGGAACCAGAGAAGCAGATATATTAGGAGGAACTTCCCTCAGAGCTACCCTGAGAATGAGGCAGAATTTAAAACTATCTATAGTCATGTGAAAAAATGCTGTAAATCACTATTGATTAGAAAAATTCAAACAACTCTGAAGTACCACTTCACACCAAGGAGATTGGCTAATATGACAAAAAAGGAAAATGATAAAATGTTGGAGAAGATATGGAAAACTGGGACACTAAGGCATTGTTGGTGGACTTGTGAACTGATCCAACTATTCTGGAGAGCAATTTGAAATTATGCCCAAAGGGCAATCAGTTCGATCGAAAAGATCATTTGAAAAAGGACATACACAAAAATATTCATAGCAGCTTTTTGTGGTGGCAAAGAATTGGAAGATGAAGAGTTACCCATCAATTGTGAAATGGTTGAACAAGTTATGGTTTACTAATGTAATGGAACACTATTGTGCTATAAGAAACGATGAGCAGGCAGATTTCAGAAAAACCTGGAAAGATTTAAACGAACTGATAAAAAGCAAAGTAAACAGAACCAGGAGACCATTGTACACAGTAACAGCAATACTATAAAGGTGTGTGGGGCTGGCTAGGTGGTGCAGTGAACAGAGCACCAGCTCTGGAGTCAGGAGGACCTGAGTTCAAATCCAGCCTTAGACACTCAACACTAGCAGTGTGACCATGAGCAAGTCACTTAACCCCAAATGCCCTGCCTGCTCCCCTCCAAAAAGAAACAAAACAAAACTGTAAGGGTGATCAACTATAAATGACTTAGCTCTTCTCAGCAATACAATGATCCAAGACAATTCCAAAAGACTCTAGATGGAAAATGTTATCCACATCGAGAGAAAGAACTGATAGAGAACAAAACATACTATTTTCACTTCCTTTATTTTTTCCACAGCTTTTCCCCCTCTTTTGTTCTGTTTCATGGCTAATGTAATGTAATTAATATGGAAATATATTTTACATGATTGCACATATATAACCTATATCAAATTGCTTACTGTCTTAGGGAGGAAAAGAAGAAAAAAAATTTTGGAATTCAAAATTTTACAAAATAATCAATGTTAAAAAATTGTCTTTACATGTAATTGGAAAAAATAAAATACTATTTAAAAGAAAACAAAGAATATCAGTTTGGTAGCTACTTGGAGGATAGGATGCAAAGAGAAGAGCATGGACAACATGAGTCCAAATAGGTGGCCATTGCAGTAGTTTAGGTGAGAAGTGATGAAGGTCTGATCTAGTTAGGTAACTATAGAAGTGGAAAGTGAGCAACAGATATGAGAGATGTTGTGGAGATAAAACTGACAAGATTTGGCAATCTATTAATGATGCCAAGGTTGCAAACCTGGACACAAAAGGTAATGTGAGAAGGTGGTGATGTGGAACTGGAGTCAGGGATAAGAGACAGAGATAAATGAGATGAGAGACATTTACAATAGAGGTGACAATTGAACCTAAGATCCCAAAGCTTTGGGGCATTTCCAAGATTAAGGAACAAGAAATGTATGATGATACAGTGGCAAGAGAAACAAGTTATTTCAAAGACTGAATTCAGAGAGTATTCATGAGTAAAGTGGTAATTAACACAACCCAAAGCAATATGGAAGGTGAGGGCTAAGAAAAGATCACTAGATTTAATGACTAAGAAATAACTTTTTAATATTTAAATTTTTATATAGCATTACTAAACATATTCCATAAAAACATTAACAAAAGTAGTCTTCTTAAATAAATTCTAGTAAAGCAAAACTGCAATTTCCTAAGTTGTTAGGCAAATGAAATGTGAGTTACATGAATCACTGCACCTTAACTGAGAGATATTTGAGACTAGCTGCCATTTACTTATATGCTTACATCCTATTTTCTCTGCTAGAAGGTCAGCTCTTTGAAAGCAAGATCATTTCACTTTTGTCTCAGTATCCCCAGGAACTAGTATGTCAGAGGGTTTTAGAAAGGATTGAACCTGTTGTTTCATTAGTATGAAATGGTAATGAAATTCTCTAAAGATACAGGTTGGCAACTTCTCTACTATTTAGTAGTCTTAAAGGATTATTTAGACAGTAAATGACTTGTACAGAATCACAAAGACGTGATCGGTCAAGAGGTAAAATTTGAACCCAGGTCTTCCTTCCTGATTTCAAGTCCAGCTTTCTAGCTACTATATCACATAGTGGGCCCTTCATAAATGATCAAAGACTGATTCAAAATAATTTTCTATTAATTCCTATTTTTTAAAGTAGATAAGTAAAGGCAATTATAACAACATTTTTACCTTCATTTTCTGAAGTCTGTCTGTATTTCTAGTGAAGCTTCCAATATGAGTCTGAATCTGATGACATTGTTTTAAATATTCTTGGTTTCGAACACAAGCCTTTCTTTCTGATTCACATATTTCTTTCAGGTATTTCTTTAGTTTTATATACTTCTGTTTAGTTCTAGGAAAAAAATGCAGATTTAAAAAATAAAGTTAGATTTTGAGCAACAAACTTGAGAAAACATTTACACATATGCATAGAATTACCCTAATACAATGTTTAAGCACGTGACCTGGATCATTCTGCCCTTAATCCAGAAATTTAAGAAGCTGAAAGTTATATCTCTATAGGAAGAAAATTAAAGCAGCATTCCTTAAGTATTATACAGGTTAGATACATTAATACCTCTCCTGAGGTATTTATACAAAACTACATTATATTATCCATGGCATAAAGATCTAGTTAGATTTACTTTATACAATTAAATATGATTTTTAAGTACTATCAACATAAACATGTTAAAATAAATAACATATTAGCCATTTTACCACATGGCAAGCTATTTTGAAATTACTAGCTCAACTGGAAATGGGACCAAACAGCAAACCACAACTCAGAAAACATAAAAAATGTCTAATTTTTAATTATTTAAGAAAAGGCTGCATTTAGAAAACATAAAAAAATCATGCTATAAATTATAAGCCAACTTTCATGAAACTGTCTTCTAGTATTTGATATCACAGAATAGCAACAAATGATAACAGCTGATATTTATAAATGGCTATAAGGTAATGTGCAAAGTATTTTACATATTCTCTCTCTCTCTCTCTCTCTCTCTCTCTCTCTCTCTCTCTCTCTCTTTCTCTCTCCCCCTAAAATCTGCCTGTATTTTTGTCCCCATTTTGATCCCCACTTGAATCTCTCCAAACTCAAAGTCCAGCATTCTAACTTTTAAAAAAATTTAGTATTTTATTTTCCCCCATTATATGTAAAAACAATTTTCTTTTATTTATTTATTTATTTTTTAAAGCAATTGGGGTTAAGTAACTTGCTCAAGGTTACATGGCTAGTCATTGTTTATGCATGGGTGCTCATTTTCTGAGGCTGGATCTGTTCTCGGGTCATCCCAACTCCGAGGCCGGCACTCTTACTCACTGCGCCACCTAGCCGCCCCTTTAGGGAAATTGGGGTTAAGTAACTTGCCCAAGGTTACACGGCTAGGTTTTTGTTTGTGTGGATTAAGTGTCAGAGGCCGGCTCCGAACTCAGGTCCTTCTGACTCCAGGGCCGGCGCTCTATTCACTGTGCCACCTAGCCGCCCTAAAAACAATTTTCAACATTCATTTTTAAAACTGAATTCCAAATTCTTCCTTCCCTCCACATGCCCCTCATTGAGGAGGCAAACAGTTTTATATAGGTTATACATGTGCAGTCATGCAAAACATATTTCTCTATTAGTCATGTTGTAAAAGACAACAGATCAAAATAAAATCCCAAGAAAAATAAAGAAAGTAAAAAAATTATGCTTCAATCTATGTTCAGACTCCACCAGTTCTTTCTCTGGTAATGGATAGCATTTTTCATCCTAAATCCTTCAGAGTTGTCTTGGATAATTTCATTACTGAGAAGAGCTAAGTCATTCAAAGTTGATCATCTTACAATATTGCTGTTACTGTGTAAAAAGTCTAGCACACTGAAGCAAACTGTCTCAAGACATATACAATTTTTTAAAAAATGCAAGCTCCTTGAGGGCTGGGATTTTTGTGTTTTTTGCCACTTAATAGCAAATGGAGGGAGGGGTGGTGTCAAGGAAGGACTTGAGTAGAAGAAGAGTTGAGCTTTGAAACAAACTAGGGATTCTAAAAGATGGAAATGAGGGAGGTGTACATTCCTGGCACAGACAACAACTGGGGAAAAGAGGAGAAAAGAATGAAATATCACAGCAAAAAGGTGTTTGAAAGGACCACAGAGTAAAAAAGGGAAGTTAATTGTGAAGCTACTGAGGTAGGGTTGAACCAGGCTATGAAAAACCTTAAAACAATTTCTGTTACCTTAGAGGTAACAGAAAACTATGGAAATGTATCTCACAGGGGAGTGACAAGACTTGTGCTTTAGGAAACCAATTTGGCAGCAGTATGGAGGATCAACCTTCTCAAGGGACAGATTTAAAGCAAGATCGATCAAGATACTACTGCAACAGTAGTAAGGAAAAATAGTCTAGAGAAGAAATGATGAGGGCTTGAACTAGGGTGAAGTGAAAAGAATAGGACAGATACAAGAGATGTTATAGACTTAGAATTGGCAAGACATGGCAACTGATTAAATGTAAGTAGTGAAAGAGAGTAAGAAGTTATAGGTGACTCTTAAGATTGTGAATTTGGGCTACTGGAAAAATGGAAGAGACCTTGACATAAACAGGAAAGTTTGAAAGAGGGGTGGATTTGGGGAAAAAGAAAGTAAGTTTTGTTTTAGAAACACTGGATTTGAGATGTCTTTAGGACACATCCAGTTAATAAATCTAATAACTGGTTGGTGGTGTGGAATTGGAGCTAGGAGAGAAATGAGGGCTAGCTGGATTTGGGAGCAATCAAAATAAAGATAAAAATTAAACTTGAAGCTGGAGTGGATGGGATGATGACAATTGACAAAAAAGAAAGCAAAGCTGCTCAAATCTTTGTTTTTATTTTATCTGCAAAAGAGGACAACTTTTATACTGGAAATGACAGAACCAAAAGGATTAACAGGAAGTTGATAACCCAAGATGAGTAAGGAAACAGTAAGGAGGAACTCACTACTATAGAAGTCAAGTTACCTGTCCCAGATAAACTACATCCTCACCTTCCAAAAGAACCAGCTTATGTGATTGCTGAGCCACTGTTGGTGACATACAAAAGACCACAAAAGGACAAAAGACAGGAGAGGTACTACAAGACTAAAAATGGCAAATGTTATCCCAACTATCAAAAAAAAAAGCAAAGAGAACAGAATAAAAAATATAGGCCTATTAGTTCTTTTGAAAAAAAGGGGGGGGTGGCTCACTTTGAGGAGTGTTGTGTGACTTGACCAGATGAGACTTTGGGCAGCCGTTAAAAGTCCACCCCCCCACCCCCCCGCTGGCTTTGACAACCCAGATGTTGATGCTTCCCTTTCTGGTAACTGTGATTTGGTATCGATGGAATGGTCAGACAGTTTGGAAGCCTGTCTGCTTGATCTGTTTGTTTCTCTGTCTTAAAGGCAGATCTAGGGGGAGGAGCCAAGATGGCAGAAAGGAAGCAGTAATCTCACTGAGCTCCTCGGTCATTAAGTCTCAAAGGGTGAATCTGAGTGGATTCCGAAGTGACAGAGCCCACTGGAAGACAGAGCATGGCAGAGTCCAGCCCAGGAGGTTGCCCAGTGTGTCCGGACTGGTCGAGTACAGAGCGCGTGGGGTCTGCACAGCTCAGACCTAAGAGCAGACAAGCAAATTACACCAGAGAGAGAAAAATCCCCAGCCTGCAGACTTACCAAGGACAAATAGCAGTCATCTCGCAGAGGGGAAGGATCATTGGAACCAGGTAGGAGAGTCGGGGCCCCAGTGGAGAGAGTGGCCTCTCCGGCTGCATTAGGCCCCCAACCTGGAAGTTTAGAAACTGCCTGCCTGTATAATACAGGGGCTGGAATGGCAAAGTAAATTCTAGCTGCTCTGATCCTCCCATCCCTCCTTCATGAAGCAGAAAACCCAAAGATAAGTCTCCCACCCAGATTGAAATCCCAAGTTAATGGAAATAGCCTCAGGCTTGAGAGTCTCCAAGAAGGGGTGTAACTGAGACAGCCAGGAGTCTGAAGACAAGAGAGGGAGGGGTCGCAACAAGCCCCACCTCACCTCACGAACAAAAGCCTACTTATAGCCCAGGGGCATAGAGGCAGAAATCTGAAGTGGTCAGACTAACCCCCACCTACACATCTACATTCCTCAATGATTTCCCTGACTTAGCCATAAACTAGCCACCCAGAGGTATTCAAAGTCAAAGATCAGGCCTAAACTCAGCCTGAGAAACTAAGAAACAGGAAGTCACAATGGGAAGGAAGGAAACTGAAAAGGAGAAGGGGAAGGCAAGAAAGTCTATTCGAGCCTACTATGTAGGGGAAGAACAACTAAATACACAGGACAATATAGACTCTCTACCCACACCTGAGACCACAGAAGGAAACATGATCTGGTCTCAAGCCCAAATAGCATTCCTGGAGGAGCTTAAGAAAAATTTTAAAGACCAAATCAGGGAAGCAGTGACCAACCCGGAAAAAAGTCTCACTGAAGAAAACAAATCCTTAAATAGTAAAATTAGTGAAGTAATTGGAGAAAATACCTCCCTAAAAAAGGAACTTCAAAAACTAACTGAAGACCATAATTCCCTAAAAATTAGACACAATCAAACTGAAACTCAGAACTCCATGATGCAGCAGGAGTCGATTAAAAAAAAAAAACAATCGAAAAATTGCAAGAAAAATGTAAAACATCTCACTGGAAAAATAACTGACCTAGAGAACAGATCCAGGAGAGACAACTTAAGAATTATTGGTCTACCAGAAAGCCATGATGAAAAAAGCAGCCTAGACAACATCCTCCAAGAGATTGTCAAAGAAAACTGTCCTGATGTCCTGGAATCAGAAGATAAAATAGCTATCGATAGAATTCACTGGACTCCTCCTGAAAGAGATCCCAAACTGAAAACTCCAAGAAATAGAGTAGCCAAATTCCAGAATTAGAAGATTAAAGAAAAAATTCTACAAGCAGCCAAAAAGAAACAATTCAAATACCGAGCAACTACAGTTAGGATCACACAGGACCTAGCAGCTTCTACATTAAAAGAGCGGAGGGACTGGAATTTGATATTTCATAGGGCAAGAGAGCTAGGACTACAACCAAGGATTAACTACCCAGCAAAACTGAGCATAATCTTTCAGGCAAGTAGTTGGACATTTAATGAAATCAGAGACTTCCAGACTTTCCTGATGAAAAATCCAGAGCTCAATGGAAAATCTGATCTCCAATTACAAGACTCCAGAAAGATATAAAAAGGGAAACAAGGGAAACACAGACTCACACATGCATAAGTGCACAAACCCACAAACACACGCTCATTACTTGGGATGCAACAAGAGCAAAATGTTCACATCCCTATATGTGGAGCTGATAACTGTCAATATTCGAAATCTTTATGATTATCATGACCTTCTAAAGGTTTATACTTAGATAGAGGGTGTGGGTATGAATGCACTAACATGAAGTCAAAAAAAAAAAAAAGACTATTAAGGGAATCAAAGAAACTGTAATGGGAAAAAGGAAAGGATGAGCTAGGAAAAAGTAAAATATGCCATCTGAAGAGGCATCAAAACACACTATAGAAGAGGGGAAAGAAAGAGGGAGAAGAACATCATTTTAACACTGTTCTCACTGATTCTGGTCCAAAGAGGGATCAAATTAATCAGTGAAGTTTAAGATTCTAATGTACACAATAGACACATAAATTCATTAAATAGAGGAAAAGGAGGGAGGGAGAGGAGCACTGTTTGAAATTTACTCTCATTGGTTTGGAATCAAATGGGGAGTAATTTACTCTGATAAGTATAAAAATTTATTGTGTCCTATAGATAGTGGAAGGGTAAGGGGGGGTGAAAAGGAGGAGACTAAAGGGGGGATTAGAAGGGAGGGAAATAGTAGTAAGGGGAGAGGCTAGGTTAAGAAGAGGGGGTCACTGGGTGGGAACACTGAGAGGGGGCGGTCAAAAGGGAAAACTTCAAGGAGGGGAAGGGAGAAGGAAGAAACAAAAACATAAACAGGGGAGGGAACAGGATGGAGGGAAAGAGACAGATAGTCATCGTTACTGTGAATGTGAATGGGATGAACTCTCCCATAAAACAGAGGTGGATAGCAGAATGGATTAAAAACCATAATCTTACAATATGCTATCTACAAGAAACACATTTGAAACAAAGGGATACCCACAGGGTAAAGGTAAAAGGTTGGAGTAAAATTTATTATGCCTCAGCTAAAGTAAAAAAAGCAGGGGTAGCAATATTTATCTCAGATAAAGCAAAAGCAAAAATAGATCTAATTAAAAGAGATAAGGAAGGAAACTATATCCTACTAAACTATATCCTACTAAAAGGCACCATTGAGAATGAAGCAATATCACTACTTAATATATATGCACCAAGTGGTATAGCATCCAAATTCCTAGTGGAGAAGTTAAAGGCATTAGAGGAAGAAATTGATAGCAAAACTATACTAGTGGGGGACCTTAATCTCCCTCTCTCTGAACTCGATAAATCTAACCTCAAAATAAACAAGAAAGAAGATAAGGAGGTGAATAGAATCTTAGAGAGACTAGATATGATGGATCTCTGGAGAAAACTGAATGGGGATAGAAAGGAATTTACTTTCTTTTCAGAAGTGCATGGTACATACTCAAAAATAGACCATGTACTAGGGCATAAAAACCTCACAATCCAGTGCAAAAAGGCAGAAATATTAAATGCATCATTCTCAGATCATGATGCAATAAAAATTATATGCAATAAAGGGCCAGGGAAAGATAGACCAAAAACTAATTGGAAATTAAACAATTTAATCCTAAAGAATGGATGGGTCAAAGAAGAAATTATAGAAACAATCAATAATTTCATTCAAGAGAATGATAATAATGAGACAACATACCAAAATTTGTGGGATGCACTAAAGGCAGTTCTCAGGGGAAGTTTTATATCCCTGAGTGCATACATGAATAAATTAGAGAAAAGGGAGGTCAATGAATTGGACATGCAATTGAAAAAGCTAGAAAAAGAACAAACTGAAAATCCCCAATTTAGTACTAAATTAGAAATATTGAAAACCAAAGGAGAGATTAATAAAATTGAAATTAAGAAAACTATTGAATTAATAAATAAAACTAAGAGCTGGTTTTATGCAACAATCAACAAAATTGATAGACCCTTAGTCAATATGATAAAAAAAAGAAGAAAACAAAATTATGAGTATCAAAAAAAAAAAGGGTGAATCTACCTCTAATGAAGAGGAAATCAAAAAACAATGAGGAATTATTTATCCCAATTGTATGCATATAAATATGACAATCTTAGTGAAGTGGATGAATATTTACAAAATCACAAGTTGCCCAGATTGACTGAAAAGGAAGTGAATTACCTAAATAATCCCATCTCAGAAAAAGAAATCAAACAAGCCATCAATGAACTCCCTAGGAAAAAATCTCCAGGGCCAGATGGGTTCACTAGTGAATTCTATCACACATTTAAAGAACAATTGATTCCAATACTCTACAAACTATTTGGAAAAATTAGTGAAGAAGGAGTCCTACCAAATTCTTTCTATGACACAAATATGGTACTGATTCCTAAATCAGGAAGAGATAAGACAAAGAAAGAAAATTATAGACCATATGATGATATATTTAGAGAATCCTAGAGAATCAAGTAAAAAAACTACTAGATACGATAAATAAATTTGGCAAAGTTGCAGGATATAAAATAAACCCACATAAATCCTCAGCATTCCTGTATATCTCTAATGAAACTCAACAACAAGACATAGAAAGGGGGCGGAGCCAAGATGGCGGAGTAGAAACAGCTCATCCAAGCCACTCTGCCCCCAGATTCCCCCCAAACGATGTAAAAGGGGACTCTGAACAACTTCTGGAGCCCCAGCACCCACAGAACAACACAGAGAAGCTAAACTCCCGCTGAGGACAGCCCAGCAGCCCTGCAGGAAGGACCACCACAGAGGTCTGGGACCTGGCAGCGTGCAGCACGCAGAGCGCAGGGAGCTGAGCCGAGCAGAGCCCAGGTCCTCGTGAGCCGAGGTTTTAGCCCCAGGGCGGCAGGGCCAGCAGCCAGCTGGAGGAACCCCAGAACACCAGGAGCTGTGGCAACTCCAGAATTATCAACATAGACTTGCCTAGGACAAAGTAAGAGGTTAGTGTCCTATGGACTTTGGGACTGGTATTAGGGAATGCGTCGGCTCCCTCCCCTGGGGGCTAGAAGCCGCTGAGGACAAACGCCATTTTGTAGTTTTCAGAGGCAGCTCCCGCTCCCAGCCTGCAAATTTGTAGGGAGATCCAGCGATCAGTCTTGGGGGGTAATCGCTCTTGCTTTAACCTCCCTGGATCTGGATTGTGATCTAGGGTGGAAGTCGTGGGTGGGTTTACAGCTTGCCAGAAACGGAAGTTGCCCCCCACACGTTTGGGACGAAAATTCCTCTATCTGGCCTTAAAGCCATAGTGTGGCAACAAGCCCAAAAGTCAAGTAATTAAGTGGCAACATGCCAAGGCAAAGGAAACAGAAAAATGCAACCCTAGACTCCTATTTTGGGGGCATAGAGCAGGAAAAGGACTGTGAGGTCAGAAATCCTGCTCCAAAAGCCCCAGGGGAAAACATGAGCAGGTTGCAGGCCATAGAGGACCTTAAGAAGGACTTTAAAAATCAAATAAGAGAAGTGGAGGAAAAATTGGAAAGACAAATGAGAAGGATGCAGGAAAAGTATGAAATGAGGGTCAACAGCCTGAATGAGGAAAACAACACCTTAAAAAATAGACTAACTCAAATGGCAAAGGAGGCCCAAAAGGGCAATGAGGAGAAGAATGCCTTAAAAAATCGAATTTGCCAGATGGAAAAAGAATCTCAAAAGTTCACTGAGGAGATTCATTCCTTCAGAGTTAGACTGGAGCAAATGGAAGCTAATGACTTTATGAGAAATCAAGATGCTGTTAAGCAGATCCAAACAAATGAAAGATTAGAAGGCAATGTGAAATATCTCATGGGAAAAACCACTGACCTGGAAAATAGATCCAGGAGAGACAATTTAAAAATTATTGGACTACCTGAAAGCCATGATCAAGGAAAGAACCTAGAAATCACCCTTCAAGAAATTCTCAAGGAAAACTGCCCTGATGTTTTAGATCCAGAGGGCAAAATAGAGGTTGAAAGAATCCACAGATCACCTCCTGAAAAAGATCCCAAAAAGAAAACTCCCAGGAATATTATAGCCAGGTTCCAGAATCCCCAGATCAAGGAGAAAATACTACAAGCAGCCAGGAAGAAACAATTTCAATATTGTGGAAACACAATCAGAATAGCCCAGGACCTGGCAGCTTCTACACTGAGGGATCGAAGGGCATGGAATATGATATTCCAGAGGGCAAAAGAGCTGGGAATGAACCCAAGGGTCACCTACCCAGCAAAACTGAGTATTTTGTTTCAGGGGAAAATATGGTCATTCAGTGGAATAGAGGACTTTCAAGCATTCTTGAGGAAAAAACCAGAGTTGAATAGAAAATTTGACATCCAGACACAAGAAGGAAGAGATGCCTGAGAAGGTAATCAGGGAAAAGAAATCAAAAGGAACTTATCAAAGTTGAACTATTTACATTCCTATATGGAAAAGCAATAACTGTGACTGATGATATCTTTCTCACTATGAAAATAATGGAAGAAGGGGGTGTGGTCATATGAATACATATGTGAATGTGTGTGTATATGGTTACAGTTATATATGGATAGAGGGCATAGGTTGAATTTGTTGGGAAGGGAGAATATCTAGGGGATGAAATTATGAGGTGAGAGAGGAAAGTGGCAAGAGGAGATGGGGAGAGACAGGGTAGGGTAAACTATCTCATGTAGGGGAAGTGGTTGCAAAGGAGGGGGAGAATAAGGAAGGCTAAAAAGGCAAAACCACATTCACATTGAATTTGGTTCAGGGAGAAAATGACATACATACTAAATGGGATATCTCAACCTGCAGCAGGATAGGGGGAAGGGGGATGAGAGGAGGGATGATGGATGGGAGGGCATCCTTGGGGTGAGGGGAGGTTGGAAGTACCCACTATAGAAGAGGGACAGGATCATGTAGGGAATGGACCAGGTGGGGGGTGGGATGAGTGGGAGGAAATTATAAGCAGCCTTGTACAATATATCTACTATGATAATGTTTTGCATAGCTAGACATGTACAACATATACTGAATTACTTATCTCCCAAGAGGGAATGGGTGACAAGGGAGGAAGGAAATGGATCTGAAATTTGAGGTCGTAACATTAAATGTTTCAAATATATATAAATACTATTATTAATACTCTTTTGCTTGTAATAGGGAGATAAGATGGGCAGGCATTGGGATACAAAGACTCACCTTCCTCTAATGGAAAAGTCGATGGGGGGTATGGGAGAAGGTATGGGAGAGAGCAGATTGGAGGAAGCGATATCTTGTGGGATTACTATTCTGGGACGTTGGGTAGGGGAATAATGGGGGGAAAATGATTGTAACTCAAAATATGGCAGAAATGAATGATGTAAAACAGAAGTTAATAAAGCATTTGTTTAAAAAAAATAAATAAATTTTAAAAAAAAACAAGAGATAGAAAGAGAAATCCCATTTAAAGTCACTGTAGACATAAAATATTTGGGAATCTACTTGCCAAAACAAACCCAGAATCTATATGATCACAACTACAAAACACTTCTCACACAAATAAAATCAGATCTAAATAGTTGGAAAAATATCAATTGCTCGTGGCTGGGTCGAGCTAATATAATAAAAATGACAATTTTACCCAAAATAAACTATATATTTAGTGCCATACCAATCAATTTACCAAAAATCTACTTTGTAGAGTTAGACAAAATAATAACAAAATTTATTTGGAAAAACAAACGGTCTAGAATATCAAGGGAATTAATGAAAAGAAATGCTAGGAAAGGTGGACTAGCTATACCAGATCTTAATCTCTATTATACAGCAGCAGTCATCAAAACTGCTTGGTACTGGCAGAGGTGTAGAGTAGTAGACCAGTGGAATAGATTAGGTTCAGGAGACCCAGCAGTTAATGAATATAACAATCTATTGTTCGATAAACCGAAAGACCCCAGTTTTGGGGATAAGAATGCACTATTTGACAAAAACTGCTGGGAAAACTGGAATACAGTATGGCAGAAACTGGGCATAGACCATTATCTAACACCATATACTAAAATCAAGTCCAAATGGGTGCGTGATCTAGGTGTAAAGGATGATACTGTAAGCAATTTGGGAAAGCAAGGAATAGTTTACCTGACAGATCTGTGGAGAGGGGAAGACTTTAGGACCAAACAAGAATTAGAGAGCATTATAAAATGCAAAATGGATAATTTTGATTACATTAAATTGAAAAGCTTCTGTACAAACAAAGCCAATGTAACCAAGATCAAGAGGGAGGTGGGAAATTGGGAAAGAATTTTTACAACTTGTGTCTCTGATAAAGGACTCATCTCTAAAATTTATAGAGAATTGAGCCAAATCTATATGAATACAAGTCATTCCCCAATTGATAAGTGGTCAAAGGATATGAACAGGAAATTTTCAGAGAAAGAAATTAAAGATATCTATAAACATATGAAGAAATGCTCTAAATCACAATTGATTAGAGAAATGCAAATCAAAACAACTCTGAGATACCACATCCCTCCAGTCAGATTGGCTAAGATGACAAAACAAGAAAGTGACAAGTGCTGGAGAGGATGTGGACAAATGGGAACGCTAATACATTGCTGGTGGAGTTGTCAACTTATCCAACCATTCTGGAGAGCAATCTGGAATTATGCCCAAAGGATTATAAATAATTTCATACCCTTTGACCCAGCCATACCACTTCTAGGGTTATATCCCAAAGAGATCATAGAAGTGGGAGGAAGACCCATATGTACAAAAATATTTTTAGCAGCCCTTTTTGTGGTTGCAAAGAATTGGAAACTGAAGGGGTGCCCACCAATTGGGGAATGGCTAAACAAGTTGTGGTATATGAATGTAATGGAATATTATTGTGCTATAAGAAATGAAGAGGTGACGGATTTCATAATTACCTGGAGAGACTTATACAAACTGATGCTGAGCGAGAAGAGTAGAATCAGAAGAAATCTGTATACAATCACAGACATACCATATCTGTGATGACCAACTATGACGGACTGGACTCTTTTCAGCAACGCAGTGATATAAGTCAATCCCAAAAGACTCAAGAAAGTAAGAAAAGCGCTATCCAGAGATATAACTAGAAAGAACTGAGCCTGAATCCTGATGGAAGCAAACTAAATGATCTTTTTCTTTTCGATGTTTGGTTTTATTTCTTCCTTACCATCTTTCATCCCACCCAGTACAATACGCCTTCGTAATTGGAATAATGTCTAATATGAATGCATTTGCAGATCTTATACTGGACTATATGCTGTCGTGGGGGAAGGGGGGAGGGAAGTAAAGGAAATTTGACATTCAAGGAACTATGGAACTGAATCTTGTTAACTGAAACTAAACTAATAAATTAATTTTAAAAAAAAAGAAAAAAGAAAAAAAAGGCTAGTTTTAATATAGTGCTCTAAGGTTAGCTAAGTAATTTACAGTATTTTCTCATCTGATCCTCATGACAAATCTGATAAGTGATATTTTTATCCCCATTTTACAGATGAGAAAACTAAGGCAGATAGAGATTTAGTAACTTGCCTGGGGTCACATAAGTATCAAAGACAGGATTTAAACCCAGGTCTTCCTGACTCCAGGTCTAGCACTCTTCACTGAGCCACCTAGTTCTGTTTTCCTGGGAAATCTCTAGAATGCACTGTTAAAGAAATGGCCAGATAATATCTAGAGGGGGGTAACTTAAAGAGCCACCAAGGCTTCATCAAGAACAAGTCTTGACAGACTAACTTTATTCTCTTTTTTTGTCAGAATTACTAATTTAGTAGATGAAGAGAATGCTGTGGCTATAGTTTACCTAGGTTTTATCACAGATTTTGATAAAATATTTCATGCAGTTCTTAGGAAGAAGATAGAAGAGACTTGGGTTAAATGATAATAAAATCAGATAGTTTCAGAACTAGTTGGACAGCTGTACTAATAGAGCAGTTTTAATGTCAACCTGGTAAGAGTTTTACAATAGTAACCCAAAGATTTATGCTTGACCCTGTGCTGTTCAATATTTGTATCCATGACTTAGGTAAAGATATAGGTGGTGTCTTAATCAAATTTTCCTATGATATAAAGCTGGTAGAAATTGCTAATATAACAGATACAAAGTAAGGATCCAAAAGGATCTTGACAGGCTAAAGAATTGACCTGACTCTAGTAAGATGAAATTCAAAAGGGCCAAATGTAAAATCTTGCATTTGGGTACAAAAAATTTAACTATGCAAGTAAGTATAAGATAGGGGAAGCATGGATAACTAGCAGTTGTTCTGAACCAGATTTTGAAGTTTTAGTGCCTTTCAGGTTCAGTATATTTTTTTAATGCAGGGAGGGAAGGAGACTAGTAAAACTGATGCCAAAAAAAGAGCTCCATTGAAATATTTTCTTAAACACATAGAAAGAATAGAATCAGGTTCAAAATGAAGCACAATTTTTAAAGTAATATAAGAGATTCTTTATATACAATTTTTAAAAAGAAATATTAAACAAAGATTCACGGTTTCATATACAACTGTCTTTTTGTGTTCCATTATATATTTTGAAATGTTCTTTTTTTTGTGCTTAGGTTTCAAGTTAAAACATTTTAATTTAAATAGAAAAATGTATCAAACATTCAATAAACTTCAAGAAGAATAAAGACTGAGAAAATGGAGTCAGATTCAGCAATTAAATGACTAACATCTTTGGAAAATGATTAAGCTAATTAAGGACATTCAGAAGCTAGAGTTGAGAAGTGACCAAAAAGAGAGGAAGTGGAGGAATTAAGAGTAGAAGTTTTTCAAGGAATGTGGCCATGAAAAATAGAGATACAAGGATATATAGAGGGAATAGTAGAGACAAGTAATGTTTTTTTTTTTTTTCAAAGGCTGGGTGAGAACTGGGCACATTTGCAGACAAAAGGGAAGAAGCCATTGGAAAGGGAGAATGACTAGAGACAGTGGGTGATTGTGGGGGCAATCTACTCAAGAAGATAGGGGGGGATGAGATCAAGGGTAAGTGTATAGAGATTTGCCTTAGTAACCAAAAAGGATTCTACCCCATTAGAGATGAATAAAGAATCAGGAATGTCAAAAGGTTTTGATATGTAGAGATGGGGAGAAGAGGGATGGCAACTAAAGGTCCTATTTATAGTCAAGCTGATAGTTTTACCTGTCATAGAATGAGGCTACTAATAGCTGTGAATGTTCTCTAGTTTTTCAGTAAAATATGAGACAAGATTATCCGCTGAGAGCTGAGGAAAGGAACAATGTGAGGGACTTAACAAGAGTAGGTTTGAAACAACTGCTGTGGGAACTGTAAGAGAAAATCAGTTACCAGATGAAATTTTAATCCTCAAAGAGATGAAATTTTCAAAGTTTGTTAGGACATTAAAATGCCTTGTCCCATTTCTGCTGGATATCTAGTGTTTCTATCATTAGCAGATTATTAAGCAGTCTATATCAAGAAAAAAAAAAAGATAAACCTCCAAATATAGGGGGGAAAAGTCCACTTTCAAAACAAGAAATCCTAGAGACATCTAAAATGACTCAAATTAAGACCGCAAGTATCTCACTATAGATTTTCAATAAATTTTTTGTATTTATGCTAGCATGCTAGCAACTATACACTTTCATGTAAGTTATTCTTCAACTTCCCCTCCCGACTAGATGCTTCATGACTTCCCATCTCTTCCACCCCCATCACAGCTCAAGAGAGCCCCCTGCCATTTCCTCTCCAGAGTGGGGATAATGCTAGCAGTAGTGATTTTTACAGCCTGGCATAGAGCCATGCATATAGCCAACACTCAGTAAATATTTACTCATTTTATTTTTCCATACTCCTCTATAAGCATCCACCAACTGAAAATAAACCTCCATCCAAATTCTAAGGATATTTTCTCTAATATCAATCCCCAAATCTGACTGTCAAGTACGTAAATCAAATCATTCAGAAACCACGAAGTCCTATTTTAATAAGTCTCTCCCTATTTTAGTAAGTCTAGTGATCTACAATATAACATTATAAATAATTTTAACATATAACTAATAATAAAAATAAGGCTTAGGGACACAAATAGCCAAACCCTAACAAAGTTGGAGTTCTTGAGTAGGAATGGTGTATCTCAGACTATGCTAATTTCACTGTTCTATGAAAGTATGAATAGAGATGTAAGCAGAAAAACTACTTCATACTTTATACATACTACACTGCACCTCTTTGCCACCGTCCCATCTTCTCCTGAAACTGGAAGCCATTCCCACACCAGTTCATGACTAGTTCACTTTCTAAGACTGAGGGATCAAAGACTCTACTGTTCTTTTTAGTATGGTCCATATATAGTTGCGCTGTCTTAGTCTTTTCCATTATGATCAGCAGAATGCTAAGCAAGTCATAGATTTAAGGCAGGAAGGGACCTCAGAAATCAGATAAACTAATCTCTTTTCATTTTATAGACAAGAAAACTGAAGCCCCAAAGAAGTTGGTGAAGAGTTCCTCATCTCTTCATTTCCCACAAGGCTGTATTCCTCTGGTCTCCTGTGTCATGCCCCACCTTCCCTCTTCACCCCTCCTTCCTTTTCAGCTCTCTTTTCTATATTGTCTTCACCATTAGAGTATAAGCTCCTTGAGGGCAGGGACTATCTTTCAATTTGTTTGTATTTGTATTTATAGAGTTTAGCACAGTGCTGGCACATAGTAAATAATAAATGCTTGTTGACTGACCATTGTCCAACGTTATAAAGGTAATAAGTAGCAGAAGCAGGTTTGAACAAAAGATCTTTGGAGTTCATACCCAGTATTCTTTTCACTAAAGCACAATTACCTCAAGATTTTTTTTTTCAAATGCTTTATTAACTTCTGGTTCACATTATTAATTTCTGCCAGATTTTGAGTTACAAATTTTCTCCCGTTTTTCCCCCACCCCCGACCCCATAATAGGGGTCCCACAGGATATCCCCTCCTCCAATCTGCTCTCTCCCCTATCTTCCCCCATATGCCCTTTGATTTTTCCAGTAGGGCATGTTAGATCTCCATGCCCTAGTGCCTGTATATCTTATTTCCCAATTACATGTAAAATAGTATTAATAATAGTGTATATATATATATATATATATATATATATACACACACACATATATATATAGATATATAGATATAGATATATAGATATTTTTAAATATTTGGTTTTAAAACTTTGAATTCCAGATTCATTCCCTTCCTCCCATGTCACCCACCCTTACTGGGAAGATAAGCAATTTAATATAGGTTGTACATGTGTAACTAATGCAAAACATTACCACAGTAGATATATTGTAAAAGACTGACTATATTCCCCTTCCTCCTATCCCACCTCCCGCTTGTTCTATTCTCTACTTTGATCCTGTCCCTTTTCAAAAGTGGGTGCTTCCAACTTCCCTCCCCTCCCCAGACTGCCCTCCCATCCATCATCTCTCCTCTCATCCCCTACCCCCTACTCTCCTATAGGGTGAGATACCCTATTTAGTGTGTATGTCATTCCCTCCCTGAGCCAAATTCAATGAGAATAAGTTCGACCCATTCCCTTTTGTCTTCCTGTTCTTCCCCTCCATTGTAACCATTTTCCTTTGCCTCTTCTACATGAGATAGTTTATACCCCATTCTGTCTCTCCCCATCTCCTCTCATTATATTCCTCTCTCACCTCTTAATTTCACCTTTTAAGTATCATCCCTTCCTATTAAAATAGTCCTGTGCCCTCTATCTATGAATATCTGTAAACATATATACACACATGCAAATATGTATTCATACACCCATATACCCTTTGATATAAACAATATATGTATATGTGTGTATTTCTATTCCCTTCAACTATTTTCATACTGAGAAAAGTTTCATCAGTTATAATTATCATTTTTCCATGTAGGAATGTAAATAATTCAAGTTTGATAAGTTCCTTATGATTTCTTTTCCCTGTTTACCTTCTCATGCTTTTCTTGCTTCTTGTATCTGAACGTCAAATAATTTTCTATTCAACTCTGGTTTTTTTAATCAAGCATGCTTGAAAGTCCACTATTCCACTGAATGACCATATTTTCCCCTGAAACACGATACTCAGTTTTACTGGGCAGGTGATTCTTGGTTTTAATCCCAATTCCTCTGACATCCTGAATATCATATCCCAGGCCCTTCCATCCCTCAGTGTAGAAGCTGCCAGATCCTGTGTTATCCTGATTGTGTTTCCACAATATTCAAATTATTTCTTCCTGGCTGCTTGTAATATTCTTTCCTTTATCTGGGAATTCTGGAAACTGGCTATAATATTCTTAGGTGTTTTCTTTTGGGTATCTTTTTCAGGAGGTGATCTGTGGGTTCTTTCAACCTCTAGTTTGCCCTCTGGTTCTAAAACATCTAGGCAGTTTTCCTTGAGAATTTCTTGAAGGGTGATTTCTAGGTTCTTTCTTTGATCCTGGCTTTCAGGTAGTCCAATAATTTTTAAATTCTCTCTCCTGGATCTATGTTCCGGGTCAGTGGTTTTTCCCATGAGATATTTCACACTGCCTTCTATTCTTTCATTTGTTTGGATCTGTTTAACAGCATCTTGATTTCTCACAAAGCCACTAGCTTCCATTTGCTCCAATCTAATTCTGAAGGAATGATTCTCCTTATTGAGGTTTTGAGATTCTTTTTCCATCTGGCAAATTCAGCTTTTTAAGGCATTCTTCTCATCATTGCCTTTTTGAGCCTCTTTTGCCATTTGAGTTAGTCTATTTTTAAGGTGTTATTTTCCTCAGTCAGGCTATTGACTCTCATTTCATAATTTTCTTGCATTGTTCTCATTTCTCTTCCCAATTTTTCCTCCACTTCTCTTATCTGCTTCTTAAGGTCCTCTGTGACCTGTAACCAGCTCACATTTTCCTTTGAAGCTTTTGGAGCAGGAATTCTGACTACACTGTCTTCCTCCTATTCCATGCTTTGACCCTTTTTGTCCCCAAAATAGGAGTCTAGTTTTGGATTCTTCTGTTTGTTTTGCTTCCTTTGCCTGGTCATGTTGCCACTCAATTACTTGACTTCTGGGCTTTTTGCCACAGTAGGACTCTGCCACCAGACAAGGGAACTTCTGTCCCAAACGCTGGGGTTTTCTCAGCTGCCTGAGGTATTAGTTGGCTACCCTCACTGAAGCCTCCACACACTCTGGCAAGCTGGTTGCACACCCCAGAACCTCCACCCCAGACTGCAATCCAGATCCAAGCAGGTTAAAGCAAGAACAAATACCCCTCAGACTGGTCACTTGGTCCCCCTAAAGGCTGCAGGCCAGGAGCTGGAGCTGCCACATGGCAATGGCTATACCACAGGCCTCAGCAGTTTCTCCCTCCAGGGGACAGAAGCTGATGGACTCCCAACTACTGGATCCCAAGGTCCACACTGCACTGATCTCTTACTTTGTCCTTGGCATCCATGTGTTGATAATTCTGGAAACAGCCACAGCTGCTGGATCCTCCAGCCAGTGGCTGGTCAGGCCCGCCCTGGGGCTAAAACCTTCGGCTCACACAGGGCCTGGGCTTGGCTCCCAGGGCACTGTGCTGCTCACTCCCTGCTGGGCTGCCAGCTGTCCTCAGTGGGAGGTTAGCTTCTCTGTGTCCTTTTGTGGGTTCTGTAGCTCCAAAGTTTGTTCAGAGTCCCCTTTTACATAAATTGGGGAAGGTAGAAGCGGAGCCCCGCGGAAGTCCTGTTTCTACTCTGCCATCTTGACTCTGCCCCCCTACCTCAAGATTTAAAAGCCAATGGATAAATATCCTAACTAACCACAAACTAGCTCACCTAAGGTTCCAATTAATAAGTTCTTTGTGGAAAAAACAAATTCAAACATCTCAGAGAATTAAGTTATGGATATGTTTAATAAGTAATGAAAACAGCACAACTGGCCTTTATTTTTTCTGGATAAGATTCTCTCATTATTCACTTATGATTTTAACATGAGGTTTCATTTTAATACTATTTCATAAAGAAAATGTTTTTATAATTAAAAGGCAAATATTCTCAAAGTAGATTTCAAAATGTATAAATTCTAATACTTAGAATGCGTTCTTTTAATTTATTTGCTTACTAAAAATTGTGCATGCAATCACATTACTTTTAATAATTACTCTCTTACATCAATGGACAAACAGATATCAGATAATCTTGGGGCAGCTTGGTTGAGGATCAATTAAGAAAATTCTGCATTAACCACCATGAAGGCTATTTCATTTAAACTTTGGGGACAAAAGGAGTAAATAGTGCCTTTTTCTGATAGTGTATGAGAAAAAAAGTAGGAACTATGTAGCAAAAATACAATGAAAAGAATATAATTTTCATTTTGTTCTCATTTTTCTAAGCAAATCCACATACATATTTTCATAAGTTTTACTCTAAACAAAAAGAATAGCAAAGATACTATGAAAACACATCTTATACAATATTTGAAGCTATGTAATATTTTAAGCTACACAGTAGCTTATGTAATGTATGTAATAATGGGTGTCAATTATATTAAAAACCATTGTCACTATCATCACTTACCTGCATATATCAGATTGGGAATATTCATAGAGTTTTCTTTCCAGATCTAATCTCTTCTTTTCACTGAAAGTATTAAAAGAAAATGCTTTATAAGTAAATTAGTAACAAAATTAATTTCCAAGATTTATAAAAGGGTTTAGCTTATAAACATGCTTCTCTGTTTGCAGTGTCCGTGTTTCATAATATTAATAAACATTTATATGGCGCTTTAAAGTTTCACAGAGTGCTTTTCTCATAGCAAGCCAGTACTAGATAGGCACTGTATTAATACTCCAGTTCTGTTGATGGGAAAACTGAGACTCAGAAAGATTAAGTGATTTACTCAGAATCACACAGCTTAAAAGACAAATTTTAGAACTGCATCTTTGCATAAGGGCTTCTGGCTCCAAATTCCGAGCTTCTTACCGCTTCCATCTGTGCAACAGAAATACTCAAAGATCAGTAGGGAAGTCAGATATGTAAAAGGACAAAAATGAGGAAGAACTATTCCTAAAGCAAATACAGGAACAGAGCAGAAGGCAAGGACACATCCAGGAATCTTTAGAAAAGATGAGATTTTCATGAAAACAAATGGGGAAAAAAAAGAAAAAATATATTTTCATGAAATCAAAAGGGAAATGCGAAATATTTAAATGTAAGGCCAGGATAATATTTTCCACACATACTTATCTAACTTACCTTTGACATTGTGGATAGGATTACAGCGTGGGTACAAAGAAAAACTTAATTCTGGGCTTCAGGCAGGTCAGATCTCAGATGAGTTTGGCCCCACTGGCTAGAATTCAAACTAGCTTTTCTATCAGTATTTTAACTCCCTCAAATTTGTCTTACTATTTTTTTCATAATGCCTTTATCTCACTGTTCTTTATTATTTCCCAGTAACAAATTTAAACAAACAAGAACAGTGAAATACAAACAGGGGGAAAAGTAAAGGAAGTGGGTCACAAAACACAATTTAAATGTGAATGGTATCAGAAGTCTGATTAATGAGTGAAGCATCTTAACTAACCACAAACTAGCTCACCTAAGGTTCCAATTAAGAAGTTCTTTGTGGAAAAAAAAATTCAAACATCTCAGACATTTTACCCAACGCCCAGAAAACTGGCAAAAATAGAACATTCAAAGAACTAAAGTCAACGGTACAGGGGTGGAGAATACTGCATATCATGTCAGATTTTTCAATGTTATTTTTGCTGAACTTTTCCCTCTTTTTATTCTCTAAGTGGCTCTCTTGGAGAGGTTAAGGAAGGAAGACAGGAGCAAATGGAAGGAATTTTTAAAAATATATCAAAAATATTTTAAGATGTTCTTTAAAACTAACTAATTTTACTGCTAGTAATAATGGTTTCATTGGAAACAGATTTTTAGGGGTTTAATATTTTCACTAGATACATTGCCTGATTTCCTTTAGGTTCACTCTCTTTCTTTTGGCTGTATGTGCATTTAGGGTAGGGTAAAACTTTATGGTAGAACTTTAATAATGAGAGAATTAATTCAGTATTCACTAACCTTCACTAACTTAAGTAAAAGTTTCTATGGAAATGTATTCTGGTTATATTGATGCCTAAATAAAATACTATGAAATAAGTCAAATATATTAATTGACCCATCCGTTACTTTCATTACTATTCAGCACCTTCTGTTTAATTCCAGTATTCTATTGCATTGTGATATGGAGAACTGGGAAAGGTTCAGAGAAAAAACACAATAATTACTACTCTTTCATAAAAGAAAAAAGTTAAAGGATTATAGTTATTCATTTGAATGAAAGGCTAAAAATGATGACCTTCAGGAATAACAGTAATAGACAGCTGTAGCATAGTAGACAGAGTTGATTTCAGAGTCAGGAAGAACTGACTTAAAGAACTGGCTATTTCTGAAATATACTCGATAACTGCAATCTCTCAATGCCCTAGGCAATTCTCAAATCCAAAGTTCTGAAACTTTTTTATGTCATAGATCCTTTTGGCTGTCTGGTAAAGCCTAAGGACTCCTGTTTTTAAAAAAATAAGTTTTTGAATGCACAAAACAAAATACATGGGATTATGACAGAAACAAATTATACTGAAATACAGTTATCAAGATAATTTAATTAACAAGCTTACAAACTCCAGATAAATAGTTCAATGGTGTCAAACTCAAATAGAAACGGATCATTAGCCAGTATGTAAGAATCACTATAGATTCATACTGACATAGAAAACCACATACTGACATTATTTATGTTTTACTGCATTTTTAATTAATTTGTTAACTACTTCTCAATTACATTTTAATCTGGTTCACTGTACTTAATAGTATTGTGGGTCCACTGCTTGACATCTCTACTCTATAGTAAAAATTTCAGAGCAGGTGCCAATCTGGTATTTTCTCACCAGGAGTTCCCTACAGCAGTGAAATTCCATGCCCAGTCTAAATAAGACTAAGAGATGACATTTATATAGCATTTTAACGTTTGCAAAATGCTTTACAAACAGTATCACATTTGATCCTCAAAATAGCATTCCAAGGTAGATGCAATTATTATCTCTAATTTCAAAAGAGGAAACTACGCAACATCACATGGCTATTAAGTGTCTGAGGTGGAATTCAAACCCAAGTCTTCTTAACTCCAAATCTGATGCTCTTTCCAGACTGCCATTTTGCTTCAAATGTTAACTTCAACAAAACAAGTATTTATTTTGCATCTACTGTGTGCTAGGTCCTGTGACAAGCCTTTAGATATAAATACATAAAGAAATCCTATTAAGTATCCAGGTGATCTCACTCTGTACTAAAGACAGAGCAAAAGAAAATGGGCTTAAAATTTAGTAAGATATCTAAAAAAAACTTACTAAAAGGACTACTTAATATAGTAAAGAATGCCAAATATGGCTGCCTCCCCTGTTTTCCTCTACTGGACCAGCACCATAAGTCCTCGAACTCTCCCTACTCTCATCAACAGAACACTCAGACTCACTGAGTCCAACAATAGCACCCCCCATTCTCCAAGGAACAAAACTAGTTTGTCCTCTTCCAATGGTTTCACTCTGGCCTAGAACCACAAACCCAGTCAATACTGGCTGACTAGACTGGGTCTCTTCCCCCAAATAGAGAAGGTTGGGTGAGGGAGGGCAGAAATAAAGACAGAAATGGAAGAACAAAGGAATTGATGGCTACAGCCCCTAAAACCAAAAAAGTCTCAACCCTAATATTTATCTTTATTTAGTCTACATACTATTGCTATAGTCAAATGTGTGTGGGATTTATATATCATTACTGGCACAAATGTAAAAGGCTCTAGTTCCCTTTTTCATTCTAAATATAAAATAATACTAGTCTCAGATACCTTTGGCTACTCAGAATTAACCTGCAGTTCTGAGCAGTACTAATTTCCCGGCTGCAGGTTCTCAAGTGCCTAATAAAACTGAAACCCAAGAGTGTGAGTGAAGAGCTTGGTATACTTTTTACATGAAAGAATTCCACTGGTGGCTTATATGCTATTAATAAAACTTAGGACTTCATTAGAGGACTATGTAGCTACCATCTTAAGATTCTTTATTGAAACAGTATACCACCTCACACCATAAAGGAAGAGGCAGCAATTCATCACAGAATGACAGAATCTCAGAGTTGGAGTAGACCTCAGTGAACATCTAATGAATAAGAAACCCCAACATCATACCCAACAAATGATTATTCATATGAAAACCTCATATTAAGTGAACAAGATACCACCAGATCCCTTTCCATATTTTAATAGCTTTGTTATATTAACATACCAAGTTTTCCCTTATGTTAAACTCAAAATTGCATCTTTGCAGCTTCTATCTATTGCTCCTAGTTCTTCAATGTAGGGTTAATTTCTCTTCCACATGACAGCCTTTCAAATACTTGTACACAGCTATCGTGTAAACATGCCCCATTTCTTAAACCAAACCTCATATGGCATGAATTTGAAACTTTTACCACCCTGGTGACCATCATCTGAACACTCAACAGCTTATCATTGTCCACTATAAAATGTGGCACATTTATGATAGTATTCTCTAGATATGGTCTGACCAGGGTATAATATAGCAGTGCTATTATTTCCCTACTCTCAGATAGTATGCTTGACTTATCATAGTGTAATATACTTGTATGACTTCTAGGTCACGTAAACTACAAGGTGCAGGACTATATATTTTATCTGACCAAAACAACCTCTAAAACATCTCCAAGACAGAAATTATAAGCCAAAGCTAAAGCAACTTCAGGTATCTTCATGATCTAAGGCCCCCAAAATCCAAAAGAGGGCTTAAAAAAACAACAACCAGGACCTAGAGCTCACTTACTCAGAGCTCACTCAGCACGTTTCCCCAAACATGCACATAGTAGCAAGGCTACACTAGCGGACCCAAATAACTGACACATGTATCCACCCCTACAACCCAGTGCCCCCTACCTCTTTCCAGTGTCATGGAGACCCCTAATCCAAGCTACAGTCAGCATAGCCCAGTCCTTCAGGAGCAAAAGCCTATATAGGAGTTGCAGCAAACCTATAGGAACAGCAGTGCAAAGATATGTGACAAGGCAAAGAACTGAGGGACACAGGGAGTTAGAAAGATAACCACAACATGACACCTTGTGTTGGAGAGGAAAGGGGGTAGGTATGTAGCACTCCACTAAAACTGTGGGAAAGAATACAGCTGGGTGCAGTTTTGACCACCCAAAATTCACAAGATCACTTGGGGAAGAGAGATCTAGGATGGTAAACTCTGAATTGTCCAGCATGGGAGGATGCTGAAATACTTTGAGGTCTGACCCCCAAGGAGCCCATGATCAGAGGGAACAGAGTCACAAAACGAAAAAAAGTAGAAAATAAAGGCAAGGGGGAAAGAGACTGAAATTACAAAGATCTCAGAAGGTAGCAAACTCAAAGAGCTTGAACATGAGCAGATAAATCAATAGGGAAAATATTAACAGAAAGAAATAATGACTTCCAGATCTAATAAGCTAGTTGAGGCATATAGATAGATAGACAGTTATTTCAAAATAAAGGAAAACAATCCCTGTAGAATGTGAAGAAAATACAGAACCAGAACAGTTTCTGAGTGATTCAAAAGAGAAATGAAAATGAGAAAATTTATGTCTCACACAACAAAAATAATCAGTAAAATAGCAAACTGGGATCTATGATGCCAAGTCTCAACAAAGGAACAAAAGAGAAAAAAGATTAAGAATGCAAATATATAGAAGCAAAGTATACTATTAGAAAAAGAGAAGCAAAAAAAAAATAACAACAAAAGAAAATTTTATCATGTTTACTCTGTAAGGAAAACATAGTGATTTAAGTACAGGACATATAAAGACAACCTGAGGATTATAGATCTCCAAGAAGATCTCATCAAGATAAGAACTGTAATACCATAATACTTCCTAGAATTTCTGAATACAGAAAATGAAATACCAATTAAAAGTATTCACAAATAACCTCCAGAAAAAAACCCAAGGCTACAAAGTTCAAGATAAAAAGCAGTCAAAATGAACAAATTCAATTCTGAAACAAGTTCTGCATATAATCAAGAGAAAGACTTTCAAATACAAAGGAAAGGAAATTAGTATAACCACAGGACCATTCTGTACCCACAAGAAAATGTAGGAAGGAATAATGTGATCTGGAAAGCAATGTAACTCAGGATGCAGCCCAGAGTGCCCTATCCTACAAATCTGAGGTTAGCTATACTTGAAAAGAGATGACTGTTGCTGAAAGCAGCTGCAGACCTTGTCTGATCCTAGAGCTATGAATTCCCTTAGGGCAAGGATGGGGAACCTACTGCCTTGAGACCACATGTGGAACTCTAGGTCCTTAAGTGCTGCCCTTTGACTGAATCCAAACTTCAAGAACCCTAAATGGCTGGTTGTTTGATGGATCAATTTTGCTAGTACTGGATCATCAGTTGGTGTCAGAGTACAGACAATATGTTGAGTAGCAATCTTTGCTAGTTGATCAGCATGTGCACTGTACTCATGTTCTGGCATGGTGAGGACCACATGAGCATCTACAGGAAAAACCGACAAATTAGTAACCAAAGACATGTCTCAAATATTTTCCCATAATTCTTTGCCCCAGACTTGTTTGCCATGAATTTCCCAATTTTGATTTCTCCACACGTAGCTAACCCATTAGCTATCACCCATAAATCAGTGAATATATGACACTTATTTTCTTCTGATAGCTTGATGTACTGCCACAAGTTCGGCATAGTGACTACTTCCACCCGTCCCAGGACTTTCCAAAGTCTACCTAGTACATGAGTTATAGGCTATTACTTTCCAGTATCTTTTGTGGCACAAATATTTTGTTGTCCCATCAGTAAACCATGCATGTTTCTTTTGTTCTTCAATTAATCCATCATATCCCTCATTCCATTTTACCATGGACTATACCAACTGTTGCTTTGATTTAGGGGATGTATCATTTCCCTCAGTATCTGTGTTTGCTATAGATTCATGTAAGCGCAGAAATTCTACTTCTGCCTGTTTTAGATCTGTTTTGAATATGCCATTTCCATTTAATTATGCTAGCTTCTTGTGAATACCCAGTTTTGTGAGAAGCTCTGATGCTCATTACCCTCATCATAATCGGGATTCCAGGCCTTAATATCACTTCTTGGCCCAGAGTCAGTTGTTTAATCTCTATCAAAGCCCAATATGCAGCTAATAACTGCTTTTCAAAAGGGATATAATGAACTCTAAATGAAGGAAGTTTCTTATATCAAAATCCTAAGGGTACATTTCAGCTTTGTTGTTTTTGTCATGAACTCCAATTTGCATATTCATCCTGTACAGTCACTTGTAATTCCACCAAGCCATTTTGTATAGGCCATAAATCTAGTGTCAATTGTATAGCAGCCTTGGCTTCTTCAAAAGCTCAAGTCCTGGCTTCTTCAAAAGCTCAAGTACCCAACTAAATTCATATTTCTTCCAAGTAACTTTATAATAAGGGTTTCAAAATCTGTCCCAGGTGTAGAATGTGGTGCCTCCAATATCCAAATAATCCTTTAATTTTGGGGCCTCTTTCTTATTGGTAGGGATAGGAAAATCCTGAATCTTTTGTTGGGCTTGCAAGAAAATATCTTGCAGACCACACTGTATACCCCCCAATTTTATGGTTTGAGCTGACCCTTGAATCTTTGCAAGGTTAATTTCCCACCCTTTGCTTTTCATATGGTCAATTAAAAGCATCAAACTCTTCTCTACTTCTTTTACATTTTTTCCCTGTATCATAATATCATCAATGTAGTGGGTAAGCTGTACACCAGGTAGCTCTAATTCATCCAAATGTTCAGCCACAATCCTATTACAAATAGTGGGGCTATACAGATTTCCTTGTGGCAAGTGGTAAAAGTATACTGTCTGCCCTACCAAGTGAAAGCAAACTGGTTTCATTGTTTAGAATCTATTGGGATGATAAAGAAAACATTGGCTAAATCAATAACTGCATACCAAGTCCCATCATATTTCTGGATCGTTTCTATTAATGTAACAGTATCTAGAACAGTAGTATACAATACACCTTATTCAATTGTCTATAATCCCCTGTCATTCTCCACATCCCATCTGACATTCATACTAGTCATATAGGATTATTCCATCCAGTGGTTGTAGGGACTAATACTCCTGCCTCAACATATTCCTTTATAGGACTGGTAATTTCATCTTGCCCACCTGGCATACAATACTGCTTTAAAAGTAATTACTTCAGAAGGTTCAGGTAAAATGACTGTGTCTACTTTTATTTTTCCCACTAAAACTCTTTTAATTCCTCTCTTTCTTACTGAAAATTGGTGTTTCCCCTCAGGTAAATCTGGAATCATACCTCTCAATACATGTATTCCAGTGATGTATTCAAGAATTGGCACAATTACCACAGTATATTCTTTCTTAGGTAACTGTCTAATTTTCACTGTTAGTTTGACTTGTCTGGCTGATATTTCAACCCCTCCCAGTCCTGTGATGGTAACAGGAGTTTCATATTTAAACTTATCAGGGTTTTGATATAAGGGAGACCTCTTCCTCAGACTCTATTAATGCCATAGTTAAACTATTTGATCCATTTTTCCAATATATGGTCAAATTGATATGGAGTCTATAATCCTCTTTGTGTATTTCTTTAATCTGAGCTGGGTAGGGCTTGGCCAATTTCCTATTTTCCCTGACTATGTGAGGAGCTTGGATATAAGGATTCAGTAGGATCTGTAGGGGCAGTTCTTACTTCCCTATTCCATCTAAAAGCAAGCCCCTTTTCTCAGCACATTTTGTATAGGTCATTATATAGGTCATCTATTCTTCCAAAATCTACCCCTGCTCTCATGAGAATAAACAATTCTTCTCTTGTCAATCTATTTCTGACTTTGAATCTGCTGGCTATTCACTCTTCTCTCTTGAGGAAATTTATCTTTTCTCCATTCCCCTAAGTCACTTAACTATGAAATCTTATCTGGCACCTCCAAAAGAGGGTGCCCTATCTCCCCAATTACTAGTGTCAGAATTAGGTGTGTATAAGCAGGAGCTGTCTTCACTTTGATATTTCTATGAGAAACTGCTAAGAGGGTACCATTATAAGTCTCAACATCTCCCATCATTATTGCTGTCTTCATTACCTCCTTCTTTAACTTTCTCATTCAGTTCCTAAGCAAATACAAGGGTCTATCTCCACTAGGCCACATAGAGTCAGTAGGATACCACCTACTGCATCTGCCGGCAATCAAAGCTAACAGATTAATCACACTGTTACCTCCTTGCATATGGTAATCCCTAAAAGCTTGCTGTACAAAAGGATTCTAATACCTATAAATTTCAAGCAATCTACATTATCTATTGATACTCCTCCAGCCCCTTCATCACTGATTCTCACCATCCAAGACACTAAGGATTTTCCCATCCTTTGGATGAATACTTAATATATCAGTGACCTCCTGCTGAGTAAAATCCTCAATTACTTTCCTAAACTCTATGTGGCCCCTCTGGTTCATCTACTTTTTTCTTATTATTGGGCAAATGTCTACATTCATAAAAGCCACCTAATCTAACTTTATTTCATTTTCCTTCCACCCATTCTTCTGGCAATTGTTGGGGCCCCAAATAGGCCCAGCCTGTGCAAGGGCTGCATGCACATTCCTTTTGTTAGTTTTTCACTTTTTCTTACCTAAATGAACAGTATCTTGTTCTTCTACCACCTGAGACCTCCTCCCCCAGTTTACTCTTCTAAAGGAGGGCCCAAATGTGGCACAGAAAGATTCCCATGCAAACCAGCAATCCTTTCCATCTGAGCTTTCTCTTCCAATAGCTTGTCTCTGCTTTTACACATAAAGCAATAACTTGCAAATAAGACCGAGCCTCTCCTACATATCCCTGCCATTTCTTTCCCTGGTCCTATTGGTACTCCTCGCAAACATCTTTCTAAATCTCTAGGTTCTCCCGTCTGTAACCTTGATTCCCAATTTTCACAGAGTCCTGTGCTTTTAGCCCATTCTCTTGCTAGGGAGGAATAAGGCAAATCCTCCCATTCTGGAATATCTATTTCTCTCTCTAAAGCCCTTCTGCCTCTAAACAGAGGTCTCATATTTTGCAATCCCATCCCTATCACCAAATGTAGTGCCAACAAGATATTCATAGCACCTATGGGTGGCTATGAATATGCTGCGATAATGCTGAATCACAAAATATAACAGACTCTCCACATGGAAGACAGAACTAAAACATTTGTTTAAACACTAGAAAACCAAATTCATCATAACAAAGAAATCTATACACAATAACAATGCAGGGGGTACCACCATCCCCAAGCCTTCCCACAAACAAACACTCACAGCTTGCTGCCTGCTTCCTCTCTCTCCCTCAGCTCTAACTGCTCTGACCAACTTCCTCTCAGTTCTCCTCCACTCTTCCTGCTCCACCTGTTTAGCAAGCTCCTCCCACCATAGGTTTATGTGACTCAAACTCATGTGTCTTAGGTTTTCATGTGATTTAATGTAATAATAATAATGAAATTTGAAGATCCCTTTGTACTGCTTAGCTGACAGGTACTTGGCACCTAGTTTCAAATTAAGCCTCTGTTAAAGAAAAAGAAGTTATGAACCTCTGTTGCTGATGCAACAGGAAGGGGTTGAACAGGGACGAGCAATATTGTATATAAGGAAAATCCCCAGCTGGGAAAGTCGGAATTTCTTGGGATGAGCACCTGAAGGCTGGGCTGCTGCTGCTGGACTGGAACTTCCAGGGAGAAAGTGATTTTGGTTTTGAGAATGGGAGAAAGTGGTTTTGATTTTGAGAACAAAGCTGCTGAAGACTTCTGAGGGCCAGCCAGAGCTGCTGAAGATTTCTGAGGGCCAGCTGGAGCTGCCAAAGACTGAGGAAGCATGACTGTGGTGTTGGTATTCTGTACAAATGTTGTTGTGGCTTTGTTAAACTTTGTCTTTCCAGGAACAGAGATTATGAAGGATTTGAGATGGACTGGACACTGTGAACTCCAATGTGGAGCAGGACCTGCATGGTGTGCTGGACAAGGAACTAGGAGCTATCTGCCTTTGAACTCAAGTGGAAGTTGGTCAGATTCAGGCAGAAGCTAGGACGATGGAAGAGGAACCAGGGAAGCTGAAAGCCTGCCCTGAGTCAAGATGAAAAGACCTCTCTGTGGGTATTGAGAAGTGATGAAATTGTGATTTAGTTGTGACTGAGGGATTGATGTATTTTCCATTACTCCTTAAGAGCGTACTGAGTAGTGACTGATGATTGAGTAGTGACTGATAATTGAATAGTGACTGATTTGTAACTTAGTGTGCCCCATGGGTGGAGGACTTTGATCTTTTGTACTTTATGATTGAATAACTGAGTTACTGAGTGATTGATTGACTAAATGATTTTACTTTGTTCAAAACTATTTAACCACTTTGGTGAAAACTATGTAGCCATTTTAGTGATAAGTTACTGTAAATGCTATATTTTGATTTTCTGTGATAAGCTGTAACATTCTGAATGCAGTACCTTGATTTTCTGTTAACATTTATTCAACAACAAATCAGAGGAAAACCGAGTGTTCAGTGTAAACAGAACCTTGAAAGCTGTTCACAGCAGCATTTCTCTGGAAAGCTGCTCATGTGTGGCTTTACACTTAAGCAGGTGTATTAATGGGTCTATTAATGGATGGGAAAGATCTTCCCATTTACATTACCATTACACTCCATAATTAGAGAATGGGTTTTCGAGTTGGTGTACCTGGAGCCCAAACCTGCTGTTCTCACCAGATGTCATCTTTCCTCCCAGCCTTCTCTATGAACTTTTGGTTGTTACGTGAAACAACTTAAGCAACAGCTTCTTAAGGCTGTTTTTCCTATAAGACTCCCTCCTTGATGAAATGTATTTAATTCTGCTCCCCTCTGCCCTCCTTGGGCACTCCAGTATTTTGGTGTTGTGTGATGACCCTGGATTACACTCCCCTTACCTCAGTTAAAAGACCCTAGTTGGGGGGAGGTGTCTTTTTTTTTAATTTCAGGTTGACATATCTGATGTCAAAAAGTGGGGCCCAAAGACTCCTGCCCAGCAGCCACTGTTTTCAATCTTGGACAGCCAGTACCAGCAGGGACCCTTTCGTGTACCACTCCAGATTCAATGTAGTGATTTAGTGAGTCTCTCAAATTTTGTGAACTCTTATCTCTTTTTGGTTGAATTCTTGGCTTTTTAATAGAAAGTCTGTTAAAAGACCCATAGGCGATTTGGGGTCCATTCCAACACGTCCCACAAAAAAGAGATGGCTTCAGGGTTTGTAATTATGGACCATATGTGGCTACTCCAAAGGTCCCTCTAAAAGGAAGATGGCTGCTGGATATGTTTTGTGTTTTTGGCTGTCTCTGTGGAATATGTTAAGCATGCTGTGTGTGTTTATATGTGTCCATAAGTAAAAAGTCAGACACAGTTTTATTCTCCCCTTCATGGTCCAAGCAGCAAGGGAGGGGGAAGGTAAGAGGTGGTAGTAGCTGTAGGTTTGCCTTTGGCTCTGGCTATAGTGAAAACAGAAAGGTTTAAGCCTAAGTAACCTTAAAGAATTTTCACAAATAATGGAAACCAAAAGTAACAAAAACAGTAGTGAGAAACAGTTTTGAGACAAGCACTTGATGGGTTTTTTTTTTCCTCCAGATGCTCCCTTTCACCTCACCAACCTATTAATTTGAATAGGCTCTTTCCTTTGATAAATCTGCTCACTGAGCCATGCAGATCTCTCTGCCATGAAAAGCAGAATTGTTGGAAAGGTAATTACTCAGAGAGGCAGTTACAGGGTGACTAGAATTTAATTTTACCTGCTTTTAAGTAATCTGCTGCTAACTAATTAAAACTTAAATTGGGAATTGATTTTGAATATTAGAAATTATAATTCCAGATTTAATTGAACCCCAAAATTAAGGTTTGGAGATTATGTTCAGTTTGAATCTGGGAACCGTCTGGCTTCTTGGCCTCTAGTTTTAAGTGTTAACTGATGGAAAAGAGAAAAGTTTGTGTGAATCATGGGCCAACCAAAATGGAAATAGGCTTGATTAGAAAATTTGATCAGAAACTTGGGAGTTTTACAAACTAAAGTTATAACAGAAATCAATGTATAAATAACTTTTGAACTGGTATGTTTGAACTTGAAATTTTGCAATTTCTATGAAACTTCTATTCATTCTAGAGTAGATTATGTATTTAAATTTTTGAGAACTCTTTTGTTTCTTGCACACACATAAAAAGAGAAGCTTATTCAAGAAAGCAACTTGAAATGTATGTAAATGATATTTATTTAGAAAAATGCTTTGTAGTACTTCTATAAATTACATACCAGAACTTAACTGTTACTAGAATAGACCAAATTTTATAAGATGTTAAAATTTTTATAACTACCAAGAACTTCTGAAATGTGTTTCTGGTGCCTCCATCTTTTAGAAAACATAACTGTAACTAACGGGCTATAACTCAATAGTTTAATTATTATAGGCATATTGATCACCAACATTGCACCTTTAGAGTAAAAGTCTTTAGTTTTGTTTAACAACAAAATATACTAAAAGTATATGGAAAATATTCAGTGTAGTGAATATAAAATGGAATATGGTTGAAATATGAGGTATGTAGGATTTGTAAAAAAAAAAAACCACTGGAAGGGTATGTGTGCATACATGCATGCATACAGAAAATGAGATTAAAGAAGAAAGTTTAAGCATGTTGAGAAAGGTTTGAGGAAGCTTTCTAATTTTGTAGGGGAAAAAGGATATATGAAACATCATGTGGCTATTTTTTCTGACATACAGCTAAGAATTCCTAGATTTTGAAGCTGTGAGACTGGAATGGGAGCTGCTGTTTATCTGTAAAGCCCCAGGCATAGGCTGGATACTCAGAACTGATCCAGTTCTTTGAGAAATAAGGAAAAAGTTATAGGGAACTGGTAATTCTCACATGCATTTTTTTTTTCTTTTTGAAGGGCAATTGGGTTTAAGTGACTTGCCCAAGGTCACACGGCTAGTTTTTGTGTTAAGTGTCTGATGACTCCAGGGCCGGTGCTCTATTCACTGTGCCACCTAGACTCCCTGTCCCATGTCTTTTAAAAGGAGTTTATTTATAATAATAGGCTCTCTTTTTGAAATACAGTAGATGGGCCTTAGAAAAATTGAGATTTGAATGTTACCATTAGTGATTATAAATTCAGGCCTGATTTGGTCAAAATATGTTGTGAATCTAAATTAGAATGTGGTCTTAAAAGAACTCTCCTATTAGGAATTATAGTAGATTACAGTCTAAAATAAGGGACTGCTACCTTAAATTTTTTACTGCACATTAGCTGAAAATTGTAGGCCTTGTGAAGTACTTGAAATAATTAGATCTTGTAAAAGACTAATGTTGATTAACTAAAATTATTACTTAAGAATCTGTATGATGCCATTGGGAATATAGAGATGTATAATTTTATTTATTCTGGTCTTATTTTAAATGAAACATCTGTCTCTTAATAAGATGCTTTTCACAAGTCAGAATTTTTTGGCATTAAGACAAAGTTCTTTTAAAAATGCATCGATCGGGGGAGGAGCCAAGATGGCGGAAAGGAAGCAGTAACCTCGATGAGCTCCTCGGTCACTAAGGCTCAAAGGGTGAATCTGAGCAGAATCCGGAGTGACAGAGCCCACTGGAAGACAGAGTGTGGCAGAGTCCAGCCCAGGAGGTTGCCCAGTGTGTCCAGGACTGGTCGAGGGCAGAGCACATGAGGTCTGCACAGCCCAGACCTAAGAGCAGACAAGCAAACTACACCAGAGAGAGCAAAAGCCCCAGCCTACAGACTTACCGAGGATGAATCACAGTCATCTCTGAGATGGGTAGGATCATTGGAGCCAGGTAGGAGAGTTGGGCCCTCAGTGGAAAGAGCGGCTTTTCTAGCTGCATTCGGCCCCCAGCCTGGAAGTTTAGAAACTGCCTGCCTGTATAATACAGGGGCTGGAATGGCAAAGTAAATTCTAGCTGCTCTGATCCTCTCCCTCCTTCATGAAACAGAAAACCCAAAGATAAGTCTTCCACCCAGATTGAAATCCCAAGTTAATGGAAATAGCCCCAGGCTGGAGAATCTGCAAGGGGTGTAACTGAGACAGCCAGGAGTCTGAAGAGAAGAGAGGGTGGGGTCCCAACAAGCCCCACCTCTCCTTACCAACAAAAGCCTACTTAGAGCCCAGGGGTATAGAGGCAGAAATCTGAAGTGATCAGACACACCCATACCTACTCATCTACATCCCTCATTGACTTCCCTGACTTAGCCATAAACTAGCCACCCAGAGGTATTCAAAGTCAAGGATCAGGCTCTAAACTCATAGCCTGAGAAACTAATAAACAGGAAGTCACAATGGGAAAAAAAGAAGCCGAGAAGGAGAAGGGGAAGGCAAAAAAGTCTATTTGAGCATACTATGCAGGGCAAGAACAACAAAACACACAGGACAATATAGACTCTCTACCCACACCTGAGACCACAGAAGGAAACATGATCTGATCTCAAGCCCAGATAGCATTCCTGGAGGAGCTTAAGAAAAATTTTAAAGACCAAATCAGGGAGGTAGTGACCAACTTGGAAAAACGTCTCAGTGAAGTAATTGGAGAAAATACCTCCCTAAAAAAGGAACTTCAAAAAATAACTGAAGACCGTAATTCGATAAAAATTAGAAACAATCAAATTGAAGCTCAGAACTCTATGATGCAGCAAGAGTCAATCAAACAAAACAAGACGACCGAAAAATTGCAAGAAAATGTAAAATATCTCACTGGAAAAATAACTGACCTAGAGAACAGATCCAGGAGAGACAACCTAAGAATTATTGGTCTACCAGAAAGCCATGATGAAAAAGCAGCCTAGACAACATCCTCCAAGAGATAGTCAAAGAAAACTGTCCTGAGGTCCTGGAATCAGAAGATAAAATAGCTATCGATAGAATTCACCGGACTCCTCCTGAGAGAGATCCCAAACTGAAAACTCCAAGAAATATAGTAGCCAAATTCCAGAACTACAAGATTAAAGAAAAAATTCTACAAGCAGCCAAAAAGAAACAATTCAAATATCGAGGAACTACAGTTAGGATCACACAGGACCTAGCAGCTTCTACATTAAAAGAGCAGAGGGACTGGAATTTGATATTTCGTAGGGCAAGACAGCTAGGACTGCAACCAAGGATTAACTACCCAACAAAACTGAGCATAATCTTCCAGGCAAGGAGATGGTCGTTTAATGAAATAAGGGACTTCCAGACTTTCCTGATGAAAAAGCCAGAGCTCAATGGAAAATTTGATCTCCAATTACAAGACTCCAGAAAGATATAAAAAGGTAAACAAGAGAAACAGACTCACACATGCACAAGCACACACACCCACACCCACAAACACACGCTCATTACTTGGGATACAACAAGAGCAAAATGTTCACATCCCTATATGTGGAGCTGATAACTGTCAATATTCAAAATCTTTATGATTATCATGACCTTCAAAAGGGTTATACTTAGATAGAGGGTGTGGGTATGAATGCACTAACCTGATGTCTAAAAAAAACAAAACAAAACTATTAAGGGGATCAAAGGTACTGTAATGGGAAAAAGGAAAGGATGATCTAGGAAAAGGTAAAATATGCCATCTGAAGGGACATTAAAACACACTATAGAAGAGGGGAAAGAAAGAGGGAGAGGAACATCATTTAAACACTATTCTCACTGGTTCTGGTTCAAAGAGGGATCAACTTAAATCAGTGAAGTTTAAGATTTTAATGTGAATAGACACATAAAATCATTAAATAGAGGAAAAGGAGGGAGGGAGAGGAGCAATGTTTGAAATTTACTCTCATTGGTTTGGAATCAAACGGGGAATAATTCACTCTGATAAGTATAAAAACTTACTTCATCCTATAGAAAGCAGAAGGGCAAGGGGGGTGAAAAAAGGAGACTAAAGGGGGGGATTAGAAGGGAGGGAAACAGTAATAAGGGGAGAGGGTAGGTTAAGTAGAGGGATCACTGGGTGGGAACACTGAGGGAGGGGGTGGTCAAAAGGGAAAACTTCAAGGAGGGGAAGGGAGAAGGAAGAAACAAAAACATAAACAGGGGAGGGAATAGGATGGAGGGGAAGAGACAGATAGTCATTATTACTGTGAATATGAATGGGATGAACTCTTCCATAAAACAGAGGTGGATAGCAGAATGGATTAAAAACCATAATCCTACAATATGTTGTCTACAAGAAACACATTTGAAACAAAGGGATACCCACAGGATAAGGGTAAAAGGTTGGAGTAAAATTTATTATGCCTCAGCTAAAGTAAAAAAAAAGCAGGGGTAGCAATACTTATCTCAGATAAAGCAAAAGCAAAAATAGATCTAATTAAAAGAGATAAGGAAGGAAACTATATCCTACTAAAAGGCACCATCGAGAATGAAGCAGTATCACTACTTAATATATATGCACCAAGTGGTATAGCATCTAAATTCCTAGAGGAGAAGTTAAAGGAATTAGAGAAAGAAATAGACAGCAAAACTATACTAGTGGGGGACCTTAATCTTCCCCTCTCTGAACTCGATAAATCCAACCTCAGAATAAACAAGAAAGAAGTTAAGGAGGTGAATAGAATCTTAGAGAGACTAGATATGATGGATCTCTGGAGAAAACTGAATGGGGACAAAAAGGAATTTACTTTCTTCTCAGCAGTGCATGGTACATACTCAAAAATAGACCATGTACTAGGGCATAAAAACCTCACAATCCAGTGCAGAAAGGCAGAAATATTAAGCCCATCATTCTCAGATCATGATGCAATAAAAATTATATGCAATAAAGGGCCAGGGAAAGATAGACTAAAACTAATTGGAAATTAAACAATTTAATCCTAAAAAATTGGTGGGTCAAACAAGAAATTATAGAAACAATCAATAATTTCATTCAAGAGAATGATAATAATGAGACAACATACCAAAATTTGTGGGATGCACTAAAGGCAGCTCTCAGGGGAAGTTTTATATCCCTGAGTGCATACTTAATTAAAGCAGAGAGAAGCAAGGTCAATGAATTGGACATGCAATTGAAAAAGCTAGAAAAAGAACAAATTGAAAATCCCCAATTTAGTACTAAATTAGAAATATTGACAAACAAGGGAGAGATTAATAAAATTGAAATTAAGAAAACTATTGAATTAATAAATAAAACTAAGAGCTGGTTTTCTGCAAAAATCAAAAAAATTGATAGACCCTTAGTCAATATGATAAAAAAAAAGAAAGAAGAAAACCAAATTATGAGTATCAAAAATAAAAAGGGTGAATCTACCTCTAATGAAGAGGAAATCAAAAAAATAATGAGGAATTATTTTTCCCAATTGTGTGCACATAAATATGACAATCTTAGTGAAATGGATGAATATTTACAAAATCACAAATTACCCAGATTAACTGAAGAGGAAGTGAATTACCTAAATAACCCCATCTCAGAAAAAGAAATCAAACAAGCCATCAATGAACTCCCTAGGAAAAATCTCCAGGGCCAGATGGGTTCACTAGTGAATTCTATCAAACATTTAAAGAACAATTGATTCCAATACTCTACAAACTATTTGGGAAAATTAGTGAAGAAGGAGTCCTACCAAACTTTCTATGACACAAATATGGTACTGATTCCTAAATCAGGAAGAGATAAAACAGAGAAAGAAAAGTATAGACCAATTTCCCTCATGAATTTAGATGCAAAAATTCTAAATAAAATATTAGCCAAAAGACTCCAACAACTCATCACAAAAATAATACACTCTGATCAGGTAGGATTCATTCCAGGAATGCAAGGATGGTTTAATATTAGGAAAACCACCAGTATAATTGAGCACATCAACAATAAAACTAGCAGAAACCACATGATCATCTCAATAGATGCAGAAAAGGCTTTTGACAAAGTACAACACCCATTCCTATTAAAAACACTAGAAAGTATAGGAATACATGGAGCCTTCCTTAAAAT
>WOXC01001968.1:0-40204 GCA_011680675.1 Gymnobelideus leadbeateri
CTGAGGATGGATTTGAACTCAGGTCATTCTTACTTCAAGACTGGTGCTCTTTTCACTGCATCACCTAGATTTCTCAAAATCCCCATCATCCTTCAAAGCTCAGCTCAAGGTCTTTTCAAGATTGTCTTTCCTGACCTCATCCCCATTCCATCTGTTAACACCTCCCCCAAAGAAATTAATTTATATTTACTTGCATACGGATTATATTTACCTATATGTGTATGAAGTGGTTTTTCCTCTTATAGATTGTAAGTTCTCTGAGGACAGTGAACAGAGTTCTAGACCTGGAGTCAGGAAGATTTCAGTTCAAACCCAGCCTCAGACATCTACTAACTAGGGACCCTGGGTAAATCACTTAACCGATACCTGCCTCAGTTTCCTCAACTGTAAAGTAGAAATCATAATAGTACCTGTCTCCTAGGGTTGTTGTGAAGATAAAAGGAGATGTGTGTCAAGTGCTTTGCAAACATCAAAATGCTATAGAAATGTTAGCTAATACCATTATTGTTGTTGTTTTTGTTTTTATGCAACCCCCCCCCGCCCCCGCCAGCACCTTCCACCATGCCTGAGTGTAGTAGGTCCTTGATAGATGCATATTGATTGATTGTTTTGTTCAAAGCCACATAAATACTCTTTTGGGGGGAGGGCAATTGAGGTTAAGTGACTTGCCCAAGGTCAGGCGGCTAGTTTTTGTGTTAAGTGTCTGAGGCCAGAATTGAACTCAGGTCCTCCTGACTCCAGGGCCAGTGCTCTATTCACTGTGCCACCTAGCCGCCCCAAAAGCCACATAAATAGTGAACTGTATAGCACAGATTGAACCCACCCACTGACTCCAAATCTATTGTGCTTTCCATCCTGTGCCGTACGATAAAGGCTAACTTAGTTGTCTCTTCTCACCTGAACTCTGTCTGTCCCCTCCTAATGTTTGTAACTCAGGGCAGAGCTAAAAGTCATTAGAGTGAAACGATACACATATGCTACTGGTAAAGTCAGTCACCTTTATTTTGCACCCAGTTCTGAGCCTCTAGGTCTGACCTCAGCATGATTCTCTGTCTCATCTGAAAGTCAGTTACATGGGTTTTCTGATAGTCATTCACCTTACTGATCCAACTTCTTCTTTGCTTATGTCTGGCTTCCCAGTTTGTTCCAGATTCCTGATAAGTGGGGACCTGGCTTTACCCACTTCTTAGAGAAATGGGAAGCCCTGAAAGCATGACGATTCCTGTGTGAAGAAACCAGTTTTTTCAACAGAGGAGATAGGTTACTTGGGTGGGGAGAACTTTATGAAGGGTCTGTAAACATTTATTGTTAGCAAGTATTACCCAGAGTTTAAAGCAGGTGTTCTTCACCTTTTTTGTGTCATAGACTCCTGGCAATCTGGGGAAGCCTATGGACACTTCTCAGAATAATGATTTTAAATGTATAAAATAAAATACATAGTTGGGTTGCAAAGAAAACTTATTATACTGAAATGATAGTTTCCAAAATATTATTTAAAAACAAGTTTACAGACTCCAGGTCTGATCTAAAGAAAATGTGAGCTTCCAGCTCAGCCATTTCAGGAATATATCTAAAGAAGTTAAGAAAAGACTCCAGAAGGGCTTTTCAGGGCAGGAGAAATGAGCTGTCAAAGTATGTGGTACCAGAGAATGTTAAGGAAATGACTTGCAGCAAGTTGAAGAAAAAATGTCTGTTTCTGACAAAGGCTAGACAAGAAGATTTAAGAATAGAATAATCTTTCCTGCTCCCCCACCCCCACCCTGCTGCCCCAGTTTGGCTCCCACATCATTTTCCAGCCTCTTTTACCCAAACTGGACACTGCCACCTGCTTTATTTGTGAAAGCTGGGCCACTCCTTTGCATGGAATGTATGAATGGGGTGCCCACTGAGCATGAAGTGATTAAACCTTTTCTCTTTTCTCTCCAATGTTCAGCCAGTCTGAAGCCCAGGCCCAACTTGGGCAGCCTGAAGGACGACTGTTTTTTGTGTTCTTGACTTTGCTTTGTCATGACTGCTCAGGCGGTGTCGTCTGGGTATTTATATTCCAAGCACAGGGCTTACTCCCTTGCCTGCTGATGGCTGCCCTTTGCCCTTGGACTCCCCTGGTCAACAGGAGCTCTGCTATCATTTGCCGCACTGTTAAGCTGTATTGTGATTTGTCTTGTAATCCACAGACAAGAAGAAGACAGGCAAATTCCAACCCTTCAAGAAGTTGTTTGGCAGAAGAAAAAAGAAAGACGCTCCCTTGTCCCGGGAGGTTTCCTCAGCAAAACAGAATCACGCTTTCCCTAATGCCTGTAATGGTGCCTTCTCTTCAGATGAGGAGCCCCTTGATGATTCTCTAAGGTAATGACATGCCCTGACTTTCTTTTTGGTCTTAGAGTGCTGACATGAGGGAGGCAGTCCCATGCGTGGCAGGGGTGGTTTCATTTTCAGGAAAAGTATGGCATGAGTTAGATCAGGACAGGTGACCCTGGACCCATCTTCTGAAACCAATTTCACTGTGTGTGATATAGGGAAAAGCCACTTTGGGGGGATCAAAGGGGGAGGAGCACACAGGTAAGTCAAAGAAGCCTGAAGATTCTGACAGTGTAAATAATCCCTCAGCTTCACTTTCTTCCTCTGAAAGAAGGATCCTGTTGGTTTTCACTTTGAGGAAATTACTGAAGAGCTCCTTGAGTCCTTTCTATCATTTAGTCAGGAGGGAGGAAGGTGAAGGTAAGGAGCCCGACCATATAACCAGCACCCAGGAAATATATGCTTCTGGTCCAAGGGCTCTTACCTTCCAGCTCTCATTGAATTTGTTCAGGCCAAATGAATTTCTAAGAATTTCTGAAGGCATCATCGTAGACATTCTCTGAAGCTTTCAACCTTGGCTTCGAGACTTGCAATTGTTAATTTGTTTATGTATTTATTTGTCTAGCTTTACCTAGAATTATATGTGTAGTGAATCTGGCTATGACAACATCAGAACCCAAGTGTCGGGAATTATTTTCTCACCCAAGTATCCTGAATAGAAGTATTTATTTAAGATTTGTTAGACTTTAACACTGACAGCTCACATGTTCTGAGAGTAGTTATAAGAGGCCTTATATAGCTTTGTTTCTATAGGGTGTCTTGGACAATGTTTTGCACATAATAGGTGCTCAGCAGCTATTTGATGAATGTATTAACAAGATATTTTCTAGGGTAAGAGTGAAGACAAAGCTGTCTTCTGTACTTTGTATAAAAGTAAGTTTATCCTGAAGGACCTGGAGCCATATTCTAGACAGAGGTAGCCCTCTGTGGGAAAATACCATTTAGATTACAGGGAGAAAAGCTCTTTTTTTAACTCTTTTATTAATATGTTTTGTTGTCACCTTTATTCCAAAATATCTCTCTCTCCCCAAAAAGTTACTCCTTATAACAAAGAATAAAAAGAGAGAGGGAAAAAAATGTCAGCAAAACTAGCCAACACATCAGCTAAATCTGACAATATATACTGATCCACACCCATAACCCTCCATTTCTGAAAGGAAGAGGAGGACGTATTTCCTGGAAATATATTCTAAAAATGCACATTGAGGACTGCCTATTCTGTGCTATATCGACTTTTTTTCCCTAGACTTTCTCTTTCTATTTCCCATTTTCTTTCTCTTTCATATTTTAAATGAAGACTTGACTGAAGTAAAGTTTAAGAAAAGTTATTCAGATCATTAAAGTAATGAACTAGTAGTGGAAAGTCAATATTGACATCCAGTCTATGGTGTGGTCCATATTGTCACCACCTAGTGAACTAAACTCTAGATTGGGAATTATGGAATCTGGTTGCCTAGGTCTAAATAATACTTTACATGCAATTAGTAGGTGTTGAATAACTGTCTGAATTAATAGAGTACTTTTTCCACTTCTGAGATCTGTATTTGAAGAAGGAAATTAACAAATCAAAATATATCCAAAACAGGGTGACCAAGATTATGAAGGGTCTGGAAACTATGTTACCTGGGAAATAGTCAAAGCAGAGGATCTTGACCTATGGTCTGTGAACTTGTTTCCTTATAAAATATTTTGATAATATTTTTCAGTATAATTGATTTCCTTTGTAATCTTGTGTGTTTTTTTATTTTATGCATTTAGAAATATTATTCTGAGATTGAGTGCATAGGCTTCAAAAGACTGCCCAAGAGATCAGTGATGCAAAAAAAGATTAAGAACCCTTGAGTCAAAGAAAGTGAGAATGTTTACCCTGGAAAAGAGAATATTTAGGGAAGATAGGATTGTTTTCTTGAGGTCAGATATTTAAAGAATTGCCATATGGCAGAAGGATGTGGCTTATTCTACTCCAAGAGACAGAATTAGAACTACTCTGCACATAACATTGTGCTAGGTGTTATGCCACGAGTCATACAAAGATGCTACCTATAATCTTGAGGTCTTTACAATCTCCCTGGGAAAGGGTAGTGCTGCCCAAAGGAAACTGTCGCCTAACAGCACAAGACAGCTTATGTTAGGTATCAAACCAGTAATGTAGGTAGCAAGTGCTCAGAGGTGTTGAAAAGAGAGGGAGAGAAAAGGGAAGAGAAGAGAGAGTAGATCCTTGTGGACTGGAGCTATTAAGAAAGGCTTCATGGAGCACTTTAGGATGCTCAAAGATACCTCTTTAGTTGAGCAGAGAAGAGGGAGATGGCATTCCAGGCAGAGAGAGCAGCATACAAAAAGGTCCCAAGAATGAATATGGAGACTACCATGCCTGGTAGGGAGAGTTTGTGTTGGCAGTCATGGGAGGATGCTGTCCTCCTTGAGAGGCTGAGGTCAGGAGAGTGACGGAATAGTTTTAATGGGGAATAGGTAGGCAAGGCTGGCTTGGACAGGGTATAAGAGTAGATGGAATGAGAGCACTGTCTGCCTGGAGGGTAGAACCAGGAGGAGGTACCAAGGGAGAGATGGAGGATTGAGGAGGTGAAAGAGTGCTAGAGGCACTCCCACCTCTTCCACCACGTTGCCCAAGGCTGGCCCTGGAGGACAGTTACCTATCACTTTAATTTCCATCTCTGTAATGAGCCTGCTCTTCCTGACTCCTCTTTTAGGAGACTAAAAGTGTCTCATAGAATTTGCCTGGTTCATACCTTCCTCTCATGCCAGAGGGTGGTAGAATTTTCTTCACTTCTCAAATAACAGTCTGGAAAAGAAGTAAAGGTGAAATTACAGTAAAACACAGGTTCTCTTTACTGCCTCCAACCCAACTGCTTTCTGCTTTGCTAATAGGACTTCTCAGATTTGGCATCACCAGAAATGAAAAAGGCCATCTTGATTAGATTTTCTATTCATACCCAGAAGACTCAAGGACAAAGAGAAATTGGAAAAGGGAACAGAAGAGCAACACAAAAATGATTAAATGGATAGGAATTGGGAACTCAGAGCCAATTTAATAGAATTTGGACTATTTAGATTGGAGAAGAGAAAGAAGATGAATGATTTAGTGTTTTCAAACATAGCATCATAATGCAATGGAAATCGAAATAGATTGGGTTTGAAATGCCACTTCGGCTACTCATGACCTCTATGACTTTTGGCATCACCCAAGTTTCTTCATCTGTAAAATAAAGGGTTTAAGTTAGTTGACATCTAAAGTTTCTTCCAGATCTAGTACTATGGCCTTGTCTGTCACTACCTAATTTGGGGCATTTCAATTAATCTTAGTTCCTTCATATGCATGACAGAGAGGAACGTAATGTGAAGGAGCTAACATTCAAAAGATACGTATAGAGTATAAAGCACTGTACAAATGCAGTGTGTCATTTCTGCCCTTTATAAAGAGAACATAGACCAATAGTCCTCCCTCTCCAGAGTATAGAAAAGATGAGAACAAAAATGATGTACCCTAAAGTCAACAACTTTCTCACTCTGAAGATAATTGAGGTCACTTAGGAAGATTGTGAGTAGAATCTCTGACCCCAGATCTTATTTAAAATGGGTTAAACTACAGTTTGTCTTGAATAAATGAATCTTGCCTGAAATGTGAAGGCTGAAGCAGGTGATCCCACCATGTTGCTTCCATCTGAAATACTCCGTGGTTTCATGATCCCATCCTTTCAGATAGATGTAACCCATAAAGGATATTCTGCAATTCTTATGATTATCTGCTACAAATCAGCAGCTGGTGACACAATGACACAGAGCACTGAATTTGGAGTGAGGAAGACCTGAGTTTAAACCTGGCCTCAGACATAAGTGCGTGACCCTGGACAAGTCACTTAACTTTTGTTACTTCAGTTTCCTCAACTATAAAATGGGAATAATAACAGTATCTATCTTACAGAGTTGTTGTGAGGATCAAATGAGATAATATCTGTAAAATGTGCCTAGTGGGGGCAGCTAGGTGGCACATTGAATAGAGCACTGGTCCTGGAGTCAGGAGGACCTGAGTTCAAATCCGGCCTCAGACACTTAACACATTTACTAGCCGTGTGACTTTGGGCAAGTCACTTAACCCCAATTGCCCTCCAAAAAGAAAAAAAGTGCCTAGCACAGTGCCTGGTATGTAGTAGGCACAAAATAAATGCTTATTCCCTTCCCCTTTAATAGTCTGGCTTTTGGTCTTCCCCTGGGTAGCCAGGGCCATACCTTTTCATAGAATAGAAAAGCCAGGAGCAGGGGGTCTTGCAGTCATCCCAACCAAATATAATCTGATTCAAATCCCCTCCAGCAGCTACACTTGGGTTAGCGAGCTGATTTAATTTGCTGTTTAGCATTTCATGTGAATTAGAATAGCTTATCTGTTAGGGAGAGAAACTGCTGATCAATCACTATTGCTCTGGTTGTCATAGAAACAGTACAAAAATGCAACTATAATTATATTTCCTCTTTTCTAAAGTGAATCCCTAATCATTGCCATAGTAATTACCCAATATGTATTTCCCCTAAATTACACGGTACTTGTCCAAAAATGACAATGGATGAGGAGTGGGAGGGCCATAGATGTAATATTAAACTGTGCAGCTGCGCTTGAACCCTTCAGGGCCCTACCTTCCAGGAGGGAGCTGCTCTCCAGGGCTCACACTCCAAGGCTGAAGTGTTTGACTGCATGCTTTTCTGCTGGGCACGTGGAGGGAAAGGCCTCAGGTACCAGGACAAGTGTCATGTACCTGTGTAAACTTGGACAGATTATTTCTCCATTCTGGCCTCAGTTTCTTCATCTGTGGAAGGAAGTTTGGATAAGATAATATCCAAGGCCTCTTCCAGTTCCAAATCCTATGGAAATCCCTAAGAGTCCAGTCCAAATCCCTAAGAGTCCCAGATTCTGGGAGCAGAGAGGGTAAATAGGGTCACTAAATACCTGCACGGCTGTTCTTTGTGAAACTCTCTCCTCCTCCACCCAGGACTCATGCCAGGACCAGGTACAGAGAGCAGCAGGCCGGCCTCGCCCTTATTATCTCTTTTACTTAGCATTTCCCAAGGGCAGGATGCCAGGGAAGTGCCAGGAGGCCATAGCTCTGAAGCCAGAAGAGACCTCAGAAGCCATCTGATAATAATAACTGTTAATGTTTTAAAGCAATTTAAAGGTTACAGAGTACTTTGTAAATATGATCTCATTTGATCCTCACAACAACCCTGAGGGGGAGGTGCCTCCCCCTACACACACACACACACACACACACACACACACATTGAAAAAAAAAGCCCTTGTAACAAATACCCATAGATAAGCAAAACAAATTCCCACATTGTGTCTGAAAATGTAAAGCACCTTGAGGATATCATTTCTCTGTCTTTGTTAGGACATGGATAGCATGCTTCATCATTCATCTTCCTGAATGATGTTTCGTCAAAAGCCAGAGCTATTAAAGGGGAAGGGAATAAGCATTTATTTTGTGCCTACTACATACCAGGCACTGCTCAGAAATCTCAAATCATTCTGGTGTTGTTATTGTATGAATTGTTCTCTATCTTCTGCTCACTTAACCCTGTATCAGAACGTACAAATCTTTGCAAGTTTTTCTGTGACCATCCCTTTAGTCATTTCTTATGGTATAATAATATTCTTTTTTGTTTGTTTAACAATTTATTTATTTATTTTTAGTTTTTAACATTCACTTCCATAAGATTTTGAGTTTTAAATTTTCTCCCCCATCCTCTCCTCCCCCTGCCCCAAGACAGCATCCAATTTGATATAGGCTCTACTTATACATTCATATTAAACATATTGTCACATTACATATTATTACTCATGATATATAGAAGAGTTAGAACTAATGGGAGGAACCACAAGAAAGAAAAAAACAAAACAACTAAAGAAAAGGAGAACAGATAGTCTGCTTCCATCTGCATTCAGGCTCCAGAGTTCTTTCTCTGGATGTGGACAGCATTTTCCATCATTAGTCTTTTGGAGTAATAATATTCTAATATAAATCATTACCATAATTTGCTCATCCATTCTCCAGTTGATGGACATCCCACCTTAGTTTCCAGTTCTTTGCCACTAGAAAAAGAGCTACTATGAATATTTTTGTATATACTGATCCTTTTCCTCTCTTTAATCTCTTTGGGAGTATAGACCTACCAATGGCATCACCACGTCAAAAAATATTCATAGTTTAGTGACTCTGAGGGCACAGTTCCAAACTGCTTTTGCGTAATTTTATTCCTCCAATTTCTTTTTCTTATCATATTGTTAGAGCTGCATTTCCTACACTGCTAAAAAAAAAAAAAAAACCAATGATGATAATTTACATTCTTGCTTTACCAATTCTTAAGGTTTAAATTATTTAGTTTCCAATTCATATTTAATCCTTTTCTTTCCAAGGCCTTTATTGAATATGGTTCTATTGCATTGTGGTAAATAAATAATATATTTAATATTTTTTAAAATTTACTTTTGAAGGCTTTATGCCCTAAAAAAGGATCCTTTTTTGAAAGGTACTATGCATAATTGAGAAATATCTCTACTCTTTTATATTCCCATTTTGTAATCACCAGAGAGCTTTTACTTATAACTTCTATAAAATCCAAATCCTTAGCTTATTTCTTATCTTTTTGTTAGATCTCTCTAGGTCTGAAAGAGGTATATTGATGTCCCTCAATAGTTTGGTTTTACTATTTCTCTGTCATTTGATGGCTTTTTCCTCTATTTATATACTTGCCATTCAATGTACCTATCTTAATTATTGATATTAATTATTATAGTACCTTTAATAACAATATAGTTTTTCTGTTTATTACCTTTATGCCCATTTTTATTATTACCTTCTTTGAAATTATGAATTCTAGTCCAGTTTTTCTGAGTTTACCTGAAGCATAATAGATTTTGCTCCAGCCCCTCATTTTCATTACAAATCTTTATGTTTCAAAGTATTTGTCTTGTAAACAAGATATTCTTGGATTTTATTTTCTAATCTATTGTGATATCCTCTTCCATTTTATAGATGAGTTTATCTTATTCTCATTCATGCTTATGATTGTTAATTCTGTATTTCCTTCCATTCTAGCCACTTATCCCTTTTCCTCTTAGGTGAAAGGTGGTGAAAAAGGAGTGTGTTTATCACTGGTGATCTATAATTGAATCAGCTTGTTTCTATACTGCTGCACCTCTTCTCTTTCTCTCACTCTACCCTGAATTAAAGGTTTTTACTTTTACTTTCTTTTTTTATTTTCCAATCACATTCCACCTCTGACATTGAAAGACTCTCTTCTCCATGCCCCAGTTCATTTCCTGGTTGAGTTTAATAGTTGTTTACATCATATTCTTTGTATGTATGTGTTCAACCCTCCTTTGTTTGATGAGGTTAATGAGATGCCTGTTCCCTCTATCCTTTTCTTTGTGTTTATATATTATAATATATTCTCCCTCCTTCCTTCTTCCCCTAATATATTCTCTATCCCTTCCTTTTTTCTTTCTTAAATTCATTAAAATAGAACAAAACCATTCCTAGGACCTCCATGATATTTAGCTCACTTTATGACTCTTGAAGAAACTAGGGTTCTGAATTCAAGTTTTGAATATTTTCTAAAATAGTCTTGATTCATTTCTTCTAACCCCTTTTAGAATATAAGCACTTCATCACCATTCATCACCATGTAGGTCCTTCCAAATACTCAAATGCATTGACTTTTCTAATTTTCTTTACTTTGGGTTTGCTTTTCAAAGTTTTTACTTAATTCTGATCATTTCATCAGAAATTATTAAAAGTCCTCTCTCCTATTTAAGGTCCATCCTGCCCTCTCTCCTTATGATTATACTTAACTTTGCAAAGTAAGTTATTTTCTTGATTGTAAGCCTTTTGCTTTTGTCTTTGGGGAATATAGTATTCCAAGATCTCCTTTTCTTTATAATAGCTACCTAGTCTTTGGGTGATCATGACTATGGTTCCTTAGTGTTTGAACTCTTTATTTCTGTCTGCTTTCAATATTTTTTCCTTGAATAAAAGCTCTGGATTTTAGCTATAAATCCTGGGAATTTTCATTTTGTCATTCCTTTACTAGGTCATCAATGGATTCTTTATGTTTTTACTTTGTCTCTGGTTCTAATTGATCTGGGAAATTGTCATTTATGATTTCTTGAAATATCATGTCCAGGGCTTTGTTGTTGTTGTTTCTGATAATCCGTTATAAAAGTTATTTACATCACAGTAGAATAAAATTAATATCTATCCAGTTTCCCTGTAATCTTACAAAGTGAAAACCTCATTCTAACCTACCTCTACAATCTAGTGAGTCTTAGACTATTGCTCCTTGACCTGTTTTCTGGAACAATTGCTTTATATAGTAGATACCTTAAATTTTCTTCTGTGTTTTTCCCCAGTCTTTTATGTTAATATTTCATAACTCATGAAATAATTTTTTTTTCGTTTGGACCCATTCTCATTTTCAGGAAATCTGTTTCTTGGGTAAGATTTACCACCTTCTTTTCTGATCTATTAATTTTCCTTTGCATTCTTTCTTGCAGGGTTTCTAGTTTTATTTAAAATTACATTTTGCTTCTCTTCCTTCATCAAAGTATTTTTTTAGTCTTTGTGATTGGGCCATTCTTTTCTCTCAGGCTCTACCTAAACTTTGTGTGGAGTACATCTCTTCTTTTGGGCAAAACTGTTGGGTCTCTCTCAATCTGTAGTATTTCTTCATTGTGTCTGACATTTTCTTCTGTTGGTTGTAATGGGAAGGATTTGCTTAGTCCTTGATGTGGTGGCTAAGACCAGGCCCAACTCCCAGCAGGAATAGCTGGGTTTTAGCCCAGGTTCCTGGTATCTCTGCTAAGGTTTTGCACTTGGTTTCTTCTCTCTTTCTTTCCCCTTTCACAGTCCCAGAGCCAAAATTGACTCCATCCCTTGCAAGCTCAATGAAAGCCAGATAGATGATGCTAATTGTGCTGCTACCAGGCCTCTTGGAATAACTCAGGTGCTTTGCTTCTTAGAAAATCTGGCCCTTTCTCTCTGTGGCTCAGCCATGGGCTACCAAAGTGTTGGACTTCCTTCCTATTCTTTTCTCTGGTCCTCTTTTCTGCTCTAGCTTGAGTAGGCTGTCTCTGAGGAAATTTAAAAATTTTTAAAGTTCATAGTATCCTAAGATTTTGAGCTGGAAGGGACCTTGTCAATTTTCTAATTCAACCCTCTTATTTTACAGACCCAGAGATAAAAAATGACTGACCTGAGGCCCATTCGGAATCTTTCTGTTACACCATACCGGCATTTCTAGTTAGTTTTAATCCCACTTCCTCAATAGTATATTCACGGTGGTTAAGATGCTGGTACTATAAGCAGGCTTAAAAGATTTGACATCTATGTTACAATCAGCATAATTAGTATAAGAATGCTTGCAAGACTATGATGAACTGGTATTTTACAGAGTGAAACCTGGCTCTATCCTATGTCTCCAGCCTTCCTATGTGTTATTCTTCAACACAGGCCTCCCCTCCAGGATTAGCCCCAATTTCTCCTTCATCCATTGTGTTTATACCTAGACATTTACATGTTGTCTCTCCCATTAGACAGGGAACTCCTTGAGATCAGGGATGGCTTTTGTTTTTCCTTGTGTCCACATCACTTAACACAGTATCAGGCACCTTGTAGAGATTTAATAAAATGTAATGCTTATTGACTTGATAAGACTTGATATGGCCGTCTTAAACAGATTTATTATACATATGTTTCATGTGTTCTTCAGGGAAAATAGGCCCCTTGATGTGACCCGCTATCTCATCTCCTTGCCTTTGTATAGGCTGTTGTCATGGTCCTCTTTGAGAATGAACGACAAACAACAAGAACTACTACTGCCATCTCCATTATTAGAATATATTCTCCCCTGGGGTGGCTAGGTGGTGCAGTGAATAGAGCACCAGCCCTGGAGTCATGAGGACCTAAGTCTAAATCCAGCCTCAGATATTTAACACTTACTAGATGTGTGACCTTGGACAAGTCACTTAACCCCGATTGCCCTGCCCTCCCCCCTTCAAAAAGCAAAAAAAAGAAAGAAAGCAAAGAATATACTCTCTCCTTATCCTTTCTCTTAGAATCCCTAGTTTCTCTGAAAGCTCACCTCCTACATGAGACCTTTCCTTGTCCCTATGGCTACTAGTGTGCCCCCACCCCAATAACCTTGTATTTAGTTTGCATGTATTTTATTTATGTCTATGCTTTTTCTTCCCTTAAGGGCAGGAACTATTTCCCCTTTATCTTTGTATGCACAATGCCTAATAGTCATTTAATAAATGCTTATTTATTGTTTGAAACCTGGGGATGGGCCTTTTCAAGTGCACAAAGTGTTATTTTAAAGAACGATCTTAGAACCTTCAAATGGGACTCTGGTGGTCAATTCATGGGGTCAGCATGGAGGAAAGGGAAACAGAGAGGGGATTCTATGCAGCAGCAACTCTAGGCATCTGTGCCTGCCCCTGCTTGCCCAGTCCACAGTCATGTGAGGAGACATTCATTCCCCAGGTGACTGATGCATAGCTTACTCCTAAATGGAATACGCCTCAATCTCTAGCAAAGTACTAGGCCTGGAAGGACCATCTAGGCCTAACCCTTTGTTTTACATATAAAGAATCGCCTAGGGAAGGGCCATGATTTTGTTCAAGGTCACATGGCTATTTAAATGTTCTGTGTTGGTTTGATTCTTCATGTGACCTCTATACCTACCCCAGGTATTCTCTGGAGCAAATGCAAGCCCCACTAAAATGACCTGTGTGTTTTCCAGCCTTCTAGGGGACCCTAAGCCTGGATGTGTGACCAGGCCTAGGGGAAAACCCTAGAATTATGAGGGACTGGGCCAGTCTCCAAAAGCTGAGCCCATCATCACTGGGTTGGAGAGGACAGCTCGGGGAGAGAGACTGCTTATTGCTTCATCATACTTGATTAAATTCTAGTGTTGATTTTTCAGCCTTCACAGCTCACATTTCCTCACAAGGGCCATGGGGTTCTTTCTTCTTTGTTGTTGTTGTTGCTCCTGCAAAGCTTGTGCTGCTGTTCCCCACAGACAATATATCTCTCTTATTTGGTTACAGGAGATAGGGTGATGTAATGGCTTATTGTGTTGCCCATTTAATACCAGCTAGCGCCTTAGGAGAGATTAGAGACCACCAACCCCAAACCCATCTTCTCAGCCACAGGTATTCGCACTTATTAGTAGTAAAAGAGTGGTCGTGCATTTCAAAAACCAACTACGTTCATACCAAGTATGTACAGCTGAAAAACTCAGAGGAGAACACCAGCTCCCCTTTGACCACTAGGCTTTGAGTCAGCTTCTAAAAGAAGTCAAGACATTGTCCATTTCATTGTTACTATGGTTTGCAGCTGTCACTGATTGCAGAGGCTCAGCTGACCCATCAGTCACTAAGGGGATCTTCTCATCATGTGATAACAATGGTCATCATTTGTTCTCATGGCTTCTGTTTTCTTGAGGAATTCTGAGCACTATGTAGACAAATTGGGGTTGTCTCTGTCCTTCCATGATAGATTTAAGGCCAGTCTTTGTGAATTGGTGGAGATGCTCACTAGAGAGAGTGGAGAACAGCAAACAAATACTAAATACATTGGGGAGGGGGGGAATGGAAATGTAGAGGGGGGGGCTTAAATGGAGTGACCAAATATGAAATGGGTCCAAAAGCCCATAAAGCATAGTCTTACTTGACTACTGGGAGCCCACGCGTGAAGTTTTGCATCTTTCTAGCAGAACAGAAGGGCAGCTAGAGTGCCAGATCTAAAGTGAAAAAGACTCATCTTCCTGAGTTCGAATCTTACCTCAGACACTAACTCTGCCTCAGTCTTATCGTCTCTAAAATGGGTTGGAGAAGAAAATGGCAAACTACTCCATTATCTTTGCCCAAAAAAACCCAAATCTCTTCATGCAGAATTGGACATGACTGAAAACAACTAAACAGCAGCAGAATAGAAGTGAAGTAAACTAACGAGGATCCTAGGATTTTAGAGCTGAGAGAAAGCTCTTTGAAGAACATCTAACTCAATCCTCTTATTTGATAGATGAGGAAACTGAGGCCCAGTAGGATGGAGTGGAGGGGAAGAAGAAATGACTTGCCAGAGTTCACATAGCAAATAAATCTCAAAGTAGGGATTCCTGTGTCCATGTGCATGGAAGGGCTACCTCTCAAGTTCTTCTGTAAGTTCTTCTGTATCAGCAGTCCCCAGGACACGGGTACTGGGATAAGATCACACCTCTGTGCCCCGTCTAGATGTGCCCTCCCTCCACTAATGCAGGCTGCAAACCCAGTAAACTGGTTTCCTGGGTTTCTATGACGTTAAAAAAAAAATCATCACCTTTTAGTGATGAGGTTCTCTGAACCTAGCCAGACTGATCCTGAGCCTAAATGACTGACATTTAGCTTGTTTCCAGGCCTGTCCTTAGAGCCTTTCCACTGTGGCTGGACTGGCCAGAGTTTGCATTCTCCTGGTCTCCCAGAGCCCAGGGGCATCTGAGGTATTACAGTTAGACTTTAATGAAGGGCAATAATCATAACAGTGATGGTAAAAATCAAAATTTGCATCTGTATGGAACATACAATTTACAAATCATTCTCACAGATTCTCACAGAGTCTCCAAGGTGAATAAGGATTGTTATCCCCATTTTAAGGAAAGGCAAACAGAGACTCAGAGGGTGAATGATTGTCCAGAGCTACATAGCTAGAACTGAGACTTGAACCTGGCTTTTTTTTTTTTTTTTTTTGCTTTTTGGAGCGGGGAAAGTTAGGGCAATTGGGGTTAAGTGACTTGCCCAAGGTCACATGGCTAGTTTGTGTGTGTGTGTGTGTGTGTGTGTGTGTGTGTGTGTGTGTGTGTGTTGTCTATGGCCGCATTTGAACTCAGGTCCTCCTGACTCCAGGGCTGCTGTTCTGCTGTTCTATTCACTGTACCACCTAGCCACCCCTACTGGCTTCTTGACTCTACTTTTTTCCCAAAAAACCTGACTCCTTCCAAAATAGATAAAATGACTTCTTAAGTTCTTTTGCAACTTTCCAATTCTGAGCTAACCCAAGGAAACATCCCCTTTCTAAACTCTTTTGGGTTTTAGTTTAGTCATCTTAATCCCCAACCCACATATAGTCATAATAATGAGAATGTCTAGCATTCATGTTCTGCTTTAGGGTTTGCTAAATGCTTCACAAATATTATCTCATTTTACCCCCACAAAACCCCTGGGAGATCGATGCTGCTGTTATCCTCATCTCACAGGTTAGGAAGCTAATACAGACGGACACTAAGTGACATCTTTGAAAATGTCTAAGACTGGATTTGATCTCAGGTCTTCCTGACTCCATGTCCAGTGTTCTATCCACTGTGTCAAATATCAACCTGACCTCACTTAGCAAGATAAAATAGTATAAAGTCTAGGTGAAAGAAGGCTTAGGGCAGGAACAGAAGATACAGATAAGGAATTTGGTTTTAGACTATTGAGTATGAGGTGAAAATGCTATCACTGAGTAGAGCTGTCCAGAAATCTTCTAGACCAGCAATTGAAACTTTGGAGAGGGACCAGCATTGATAGTATGGAGAGATTCAGGTGATTTTGTTTTTAAATAAAGGAGCTAGTTGAAATTTTACAAGTTGATAACCCCAAAGTATTTCCCAAGGGCTCCTCTAGGAAGCTCTAGCGTTGAAGCAGTCAGAGGAGGAGAGCATGAGAAGCAAGATGACAAGGCTATTTGGGATGGATGGAAGCATCAGGCAAGACCTGAGACCTGTCTTCCCTTCAGACTTTGCACAAGATAATCTTCTGTGGGAATCATTCTCATTGTTATGACTGTTGCAGGGGAATCCTCCAGGTGGGTATTTAAGATCCATGGCCTTTTACAGTTCTCTCTCAATCTCTCCCTACTTGTCGGGAGGTAGCTTCATGTTTTTAGTATCCAAAGGGAAAGTGGCCACATAATGGGTGTGCTTTTCAATCTTCCTATAAAATGAAGGTCATATGGGAAGATAGTCATCAGAGCAAGGCCTCTGGGTCTTGGTGAACTACTAAGCAAAGGAAAACCCCACTAGCTGGATAATTAATTGGGTGTGATCTTTATGCTTCAAGAATAAGAAAGCTTGTATGATCTCTGCACAGGTGCTGTTATAGTAAGTTGTACCCCACCCACCTACAATCCTGCCTCAGTCTTCTGTTGGTCACTTTAAGGACTATGACAGCACAAAGTTTTGTGGGTTTTTTAAAAAAAATTTATTAAAATAAACCTTCAAACTGAAACTCTAACCCATGGACCTTCAGTTTAAATTCCAGCACTGACTGTAATAGTAATAAATTACATGCATAATAGAGGACTCTCTCAGTAGAAAACACTTTCCCAGAAACTATCTCAGTTTATCTTTACAACAGCTCTGTAGGCTAGATAGTACATGTATTATTACCCTTATTTTGAAAATAAAATTCTCTAAGCCCTGGCTTCCTGAAAGACTCAGTTTCAAATCCCAACTACTACAGGCCTTTCCCAGTTACTCTCAGCAAATAGCACCTTCCCCCTCTGATGGAGATTACCTTCTAACTCCTCTCTCTCTCTCTCTCTCTCTCTCTCTCTCTCTCTCTCTGTCTTTCTTTCTCTCTTTCTCTCCCTTCCCCCTCCTTTCTCTCTCTCCATAGATAGATAGATAGATATAGATTTTATATGTACCTCGTTCTTCTTTTTATGTTTGACTCCCCTATTAGAATGTAAGTTCCTTAAGGGCAGGCCCTGTTTTTGCCTCTCTTTGTAAGCCTTAGCACTCAGCATAGCATAGAGTAGATGCCTAATAAATGTTTATTGATTGACTGACTGAAGTTCAGTGACAAAATCTGCCTGAAGTCACTTAGCTGGTGAGTGGGAGAGCCACGTCCAGTGTTCTTTCCACTATTCCATGTTGCTTTGTTTAGAGGAATATTTTGTTCATTTGTTTTTTTAATAGAGTGATTTTTTTTGGTACTGAGAACTCCTTGTGAGGAAAAATCTCTGTATGGGGATGCAGATTAGCACCCTCTCTACAGATTGGAGTGTTAGAGGGTTGGCTGGGACACTGAGTGACTTAAGCAGGATCATAGAACAAGGATGTATTAGAAGTGGGACTTAAACCCAGGGCTTTGTGTTTTGTTGTTCAGTTGTGTCTAACTCTCCATGATCCCATTTGGGGTTTTCTCGGCAGTGACACTGGAGTGGTTTACCATTTCCTTCTGTAACTCATTTTACAGATGAGGAAACTGAGGCAAACAGGGTTAAGTGACTTGACCAGGTCACATACCTTGTAAATGTCTGAGACTGGATTTTAACTCAGGTCTTCTGGAATCTAAGCCCAGAACTCTATCCACTACTCCATCTGGCGGCCCAGCTTATTAGAAAATTGGATAAGAGATCAGTGATACTTATTTAATTGTCCTGTGCAGTTGATTCTTTAGAAGAAAAAGAACCATATTCCTCCAAGCCTTCTGTTATAATCAACTGCCATTCTCCTGGATTTCTTCTCTCCCAAAGTTCTACACTAGATCACAATAATAAGTAAGAAGAGAAAGCTAAATAACTGCATTATCAAGTTGCAGGGTGAGCCTCCAAGACTTAACCCATGACTCTTTGAAGTCTCAGTTTCTTTATCTGGTAGTTAGACTAAATAAGGGTTTCTTACCACTTTTTATTTAACCTTTTTGGCTGTTGGATTAAATCTATGGACCTCTTCTCAGAATAATGTTTTAAATGCATAAAATATGCATGATTACCACATTGACATATAGTTATCAAAATATTTTTTTTTAATCTTGGACCCCAGGTTAATAACCTCTGAATTTGATTTTCTAAATTCCCATGGTCATATGGTGTTTAACTCATACATAGTATTCAATAGATATTAAAAAGTTAATTAGGGGGTAGAACAGTTAATTAGTAGGTAATAACAATACTTAGGATCTGTGGAATATTTGGCTACTTAAGCACACTTCTGCCAGGCAGCTGTGGCAGAGTCTAATAAATGATACTCTCCATCTGGTCACAATTTAAAAGCACATTCTCCTTATATGCCATTTAAATTTATGAAAAGAAAGACTGTTGGGATGTGAATCACAATCAGAACCCATTTCCTCCAGAATTTTATCTAGAGATGTCTGCAGAGGCTAGATAAAGAGGAGTGGTTGCTTTCTTTCTCAAAGGGGATGCCTTATGGATATCCAGGCTGAACAGCACCTGGGGGTCCGCCAAGAAGTAGGCCTTCTCTTGGAAAGGTGTGATTGGCGCAATATATCCAGGCTCCTGCAGACTAGGATAGCTTTTACCACCACACACCCTATGCAGATTAGGTTAGTTTTTTTCTGAAAGGCATTGAAATGGTCCTCAAGCCTTAATTGACTCACTGGTCTGCAGTCTTGGGCTTTTGAGATAGCCTCCTGGCTGTTGGAGTGTGAAGAAGGGCCAGGGGCACAAGGAGTTGTAGCTTCCCTCCCCACCCCCCCAGCTTCAGATCAAGGACCATCTTGGGCAACTGAATCAAGGCTGTCTTCTTGTTGAGTACCCTTTCCATGCTGTGTCAAGTAAACCTCTTTTTAATAAATATAAAATGTTCTGTGAGCATCTTATTCTGTTCTAATGTATAAAATGGAAAGGCTTGGGTCCCAGATTGTGTGGGGGTTTGCTCCTACTCTAAGAGGTGAATTTAGTGTAGAATTGTTGATCTAAATCAGGGTTGGGAAACCTGCAGCCTCAGGGCCACATATGGTCCTCTAGGTCCTTAAATGTGGCTCTTTGACTCAATACAAACTTCACAAAATAAATCCCTAAATGAAGGGATTTGTTGTGTAAATCTTGGACTCAGTCAAAAGGCCCCAGGACTTAGAAGGACAAATGTACCCTCGAGGCCAGAGATTCCCACCCCTGCTCTAAATCTACTTGAGCCTAAGTACCTAGGCCAGTCAATGCACATTGGAAACTATGCCTAGCATGTATATTTGGAAAGTCTTTTATCAGTGTTTCCTTAGAACCTTCATGTACCAATGTGATAGCATGAATGGAAAAAAAAAAGATTTTAATTACTTATTGTTGAAGAGGGTTAGGATTGCTCTGAAGACCCCAAAATACTAACACACCGGGTCCTGCTGAATGAATTCTACTCAAGTCTTCTCAGCCAATGAAAAGTAAAGTTTATTAAAGTTCACTTGCATTAGACACAGAGTAAGTCTGTGCTAGGTCATTCTATGGGACTCTCACTATTGTATGGCACTCTCACACCCCATGGCGGGAAGATGGGGTCTTATATACAGAAGGTTGTGGGAGGAATCTAGGGGTGGTCTAGAGGAGGAGTTTGGGGAGGGTCTTCAGGAGGAGTTAATAAGGTCAATGAGTGATTAAGGGTGGGAAATAGCTGGAGACTACAGACAATGGTGGGCTAGGCCAGTTCAAGGGTGGATCATATTTTGATAGGGGGAAAGTCTAATAACAGAGGCTTGGGCTCAGCCACAATGTAAGGCTTATTACCTCATGCAAATGCCTCATCAAATGAGATGATTTAATCAGAGTCCAAGGGAGGTTCCTAGAGCCTGTACCTCAAGGATTCAAGGAGAGCCCGAGGGGGCTCCCAGAGCCCATACCTCATCATTGTCATCTGGGGCTTGATAACAAGAAGTAAATCATTTACAAACAAGAATCACATAGAGAGGGCTTTGCGTTTTAGAGAAAATCTCTTCCCTTTAAACCCTGTGTAAGACATCTTCTATAGAAACATAGACCAACTTCAGTGGACGTGGGGCCACTAAAGCGCACGGCAGGATCCCTGAGGGTCATGTCTTGACTTATAAAACCACACATGTTCATATATTTCTTATTTTTTTAATACAATGACATGTTAAAATCAGATAAGAACTGTATTTTAATCTGCTTCAGGCTGCACTCAGTAGTGTTGTGGGCCACACACACAGCCTGTGAGCCTCAGGTCTGACTCCTCTTGTCTAGACCATCTTTAGCAGGCAATGGTCTCCATGTCTTATGCCTAATTTGACGTTTATGACCAGAGGGTCATTGAGCAGAGCCATTTCTTTTCTTCAGTTCCATTTACCAGTGAATTTTCTTTTATGTTGACCCATTGTTCTAATCTCTGTAGCTGCTTTCAGGGGACCTCAGAGACTTCCAAAGAAGCAGTAAAGCAGGCCAAGTATACCGAAAAGCAATAGGCCTTTATATATCTTGCTTTAACTCACTCAAGGTAAAACTTGTGGCTTAACTTGAAACACTTATGGGCATAAGGAGAGGGGATTAAGAGGCAAGGATGCCTCTGGGTTAAAGGAGACCAAGACGGATTGGATCTCTGAAGGGACAAGATTTGTCCAAAACTCAGCGGGGGAATCCAGGCCTCAGCTGAGATGATGTTCAGGCCAGGAGGAAGGAAAGGGGTCGAGGAAATCCAACAAAAGGAAGTCTTCCCAACCTGGCACACAGTATCTACCAGGCTGCCAATTTGGAATGGGAACCCCATACTCCTAGATGCAGAAAAAGTGCCAAGGGTTTCAAAGAGAGGGGCAAAGTCTATCTGTTAATCTGATTGTCCCACTTATCTCACAGGTAGGAAGCAGCACCACTTAGCAAGGTCTTATGGAGCATAGATGTCCCTAGCAAAGGAGGTTCCAGAGATGAGGTATTTCTGGAAAAGGGCAGGGAAGAGGTAACTAGATAAGATATGCCTGGCAAGTCCCACATTGAGTACAGAGACAGTACAAACTGTACAACAGTACAAACTCCTGTTGCAAGGCAGACTAGGCCCAGAAAACAGAATGTTTTGGATCATCACATATGCATGAGAGATTCCTTGTTGAAGAGACCCTAAGGTTGCTTTTTCTTTTCTTCATTTTTGAATCTAACATTCATTTGTAAATCAAAAAATAAATGGAGGGGACTTTGAAGACTCTGCACTTTTTTTGTCAGTTATGTTATTTTAAAAATGTGGGCTACCATAGAGTTGAGAGACATACTCTCTTTCTTGCTCTCTCAGCTCTCTATGTCATTCCCTCTCTAGAGCCACCACCTCCCTTGGTGACTCGATAGGTCATCTGAGGGCCCCTCTTCAGCTTCACCCAGGCCCATCCCTTCCCACCACCCAGCCCTTGACCTTCTAGGCCTCTTCCCTCAGCCCTTAAACTTGTACTCTTCTCATCCCCTGCTAGGGACTCTTCAGGTAATCCCTGCAGATGACTATTACTGGGTTAATGCATTATGTATCCCAGGTAATGTATTTATATTATGATTGGGGTCCTTCTGAAGGCAAAGCCTTGACCCACAGAAATGGATGGTGGGGATGACTCCATGGCAGGTCACTGGTGGAGACTTAGAGAGGAGACACAAAACTCACGTCAGCAGTCACCTGCTCTGCGCTTTGCCGGTTTAGAGGATTGGTCCTGTTGCTTCACTAATGAGAAGCCATTGAACCTAAGTGCCTAGTATATGCAAGATACATACTTTGCTGGGAACTAGGGATACAGCTACCAAATGAAGACTAGTTCCTGCCCTTATATTTTACTGGGTTGATACGATTAGTAAAGAGATAAGTGGAGGATGTACAATTATTTGAGGAGAGAAAGAGTATTAACCAGGGAGATCAGGAATAAATGCTTATAAGCATCTATTAAGTGTCTCCTGTATACCACACATTGTGCTAAGTACTTTACTATTCATGCCCAACCTGTGGTAGAGCCTTCCGAGATCACATTGGTCTGATCAGCCACAGTTGGACACACCATCCCTTGACTTCAACATAGTGATGTCATTTTGGTCCTCTTAAAGAACAAAGGACAATAACCAACCAACCAATATCTCATTTGATCCTAACAATAACAGTAGGAGGTAGATGCTACTATTATCACCATTTGATGATATTATTCCTCAGTTGAGGAAACTGAGGCAGACAGAGGGTAAGTGATCTGCCCAGGACCACATACCTAGGAAGTGTCTGAGGCTGAACTCGGGTCTCCCTCACACCCAGCTACTCAGTCTGCTGGGTCACCTAGCTGAGCACATGAGCTGAGCCTTAAAGGAAGCAGAGGTAAGGAAGAGGGATGTTGTAGGGCAGGGGAAGGCTCAGACAGCTTGTAGAAAGAAACAAAGAGATGTGGGAGGTGGAGTATTGATTTCTGGTAAGGCAAGGTTGGCTTGGCTGGAATAGTAATCATGTGAATCTGGGGGAGGGGAGGGAAGGAGACTGAGCACACTCACTTATGTGGCCAAGGCCAACTCCCAAACAGCTGGGCCTCAGTACTCTTTCTTTCTCTGGGGAGTTTTCATAAAATTCACTGTGGGTCAGGGTATTGGTGCTGGTGATGGAGAAGTCACTTTGCTCTTAGGCTAGGCTGACTCAGCATAGAGCAGGACATTTCAACTGGATGAGTGGTTCATCCGAACCTATTGCCCACAGGGCATAGCACCTATTTTGAATTCCCAATCTACTGGGGGTGGCAGAAGGGGCAGGCAAGTTGCTTGGCCACTGGTCTGCCTAAAGAAGGACAAAATCTCTGGGTCAGAAATGGAACACAAAAAAGAATCCATGCCAATCAGTGATGGGATTGGACTGTAAATACTTACTAGACTCCCAACCTAGGCCAGAGAGGGAAAGTCAGTCTCTCTGCCTCCCCCCTTCAAAAAATAAAAATAAAAAACCAATCCATGCTATTGTGTTCCTCTTCCCAGATAATAAACAGTAATGTTACCTGGGCCTAGTATAATGCAGAGAATACTGGATTCAGAACCAGGAGACCAAAGTTCTAGTCAGAGTTTTGTCAGTTACTAGCTTTGTGCCCTTGGCAATAATATACCCAGCTTCTATGGACTTGGGTTTCCTCATCCATAGAGTAGACAATCGCTAAATACCACAACCATTGTGCATGACAGACAGCTAACTCATGTATTCCTGCTTTGCTGAAAGGCACCCTTCTTCCCCCAGAAGCTCTGTATTACATCATCAGAAGTGCAGATTGGAAAAAAAATTTAATTTAAATGTAAGCATTCTTTGGTGCAGAGTTTTATAAGGGTTAGAGAAAACTTTGTGGCCCAAAGATCTCATTCTGTTACATGGCATCCATTACATCAGTTGCTAAGAGTACACTTCACAGGAATCAACAGGAAATTGGGTGAAATTGATTTTTTTATACTAACCCCCTTCTGTGCTGTACATTTTTTAAAAGTCTAATTATATTTTGATGGAGAGGAAGAGGGACTGAAAAACACATTGATTGGTTGAACAGTGAAACTACCTATGTCTGAAAGGGTGCAAGGTGAACTCTAAGCCAAATACTTGATAGTTGGTGATTGGAAATTAGGATAGAAGGGTATTTCACTCTATTCCTTATGATGCATTATCCCTGGGCAAGAACCAACAGTCAGATCAGCTGAAGGAACCTGAGGAAGACAGTGGGGAGTTCATCCATTATTCACCTCTGAAAGAGTTCCAGAAGAAAATGGAACTTAGAAAGTTAAAAAGTAGAAATTCACCCTGCTGTTCCTTCCTGACAAGTCACCTAATCATAAGTGTGCACTGAGTGGGAGTCTGGAGTGGCAAAAGCTGGAAGACCTGGAAGCCAAAATCTGGGAGGCGTGCACAAGCCTTGAGAAAAGAAAGACTGTGCTTCCTCCACTCCCCTTTTTACAAATATGGGAGTCTGGGGATTTTTTTCCTTCCAGTTTTTCATTTCTAAAAAGAGAATCACTCCTAGCATAGCTGACTGTCTAAAAAATGGGGTGAAATGGATTGAGGACATACCACATAGATAATTCTAAACATGATTCTTTGAGTTGTGAAAGCAATATACCTAGAAATGATGATTCCTAAGGAATAGGACAGAGAACTGTTGCCAATACAATAAGAAAACTATACTGTTTAAGTATCTTGTGACTTTTCAAAGCTGATTTTCAAAATGTATGTGCTTTTCATTGTTGGTGTATAATTTGCTCTCTATAGAGTGTTGACATAAGCCCCAATATCAGTTTAACTCTAAATAGTCATATCTTCACACTGCTGTCCTTTTTATAAAGTTGCTCTAAAGATTACTTCTTAAATGAAAGGATAGGAGACATTTTCCCATATTAACTTATTTTTAGAATTCCCTACTGGTGCTATATGCAAAAGCACTGTAAGGAAAGTCATAAAACTTTCCTTGGGACTGAGACTTGGAAGATTTTCACTCTTCTTTTTTAGCTCATCTGTTTATTATCATTGGTGAATATTTATGGAGCACCAGGATTCCATCAAAGATTTGTCTCTCCCAGGAGGTGTTTAATTTCTTTGTTCAGTGCATTCATTGGTGTACTGATACACTGAGTGGCAGAGTTCTTTTTAGGTAACCAAGACATCTTGGGCCAAGGATCCAAGATAATCTCTTGGAGTAAATTCCTGCTTATGTCTCATTCCACAATCAATATTTATTTGAAATCAACTTAAGGAAGTTTGCAAGAGTCAACATGAAGCCTCAGGGATGTGTGTGGAAGGGAAAAAAGACAGTCCAACCCTATTTACTGTACAGATGTGTAGATAAGCCTTTGATGTCTTTCAGTCAGTCACTCAATAATCATTTTAAGAGCACTTACTGTATGTCAGTCATTATCCTAAGCATGGGGACAAAAAGAAAAACAGAAACAGTCCCGAGCCTTAAAAAGTTCATATTCTAATGACACTTTCAGTACCAGATGAAGGAGGGGAAGAACAGTGTGCTGACTATATACATATATATGTGTGTATACATACATACTTATATGTATGCATATATAGGTATATATATATATATATATATATAGTATGTGTACAATATGTATGTATTCTTACTTATCTTCATATTGTGGTCCCCACTCCTTTAGAACACAAACTCCCTGAAGGGAAAGACTATCACCAATGCTCTTAGTATAGTGCCTAGCAAAAAGTAAACTCAACAAATGCTTGTTGCCTGAATGAATGATGGAATGGGGGAATAGGAATGGGTTAGAAGTAAAATAATAAATATTTATTAAGCACCCAATATATATTTGACCTATGCATGTGTGTAAATGTGTTTTGATATGAACCTGTGTGTGAATAAATGAATGCCATTTGTGTAATAGGGATAGGAATTGGACCTGTAATTTCATTGTGTAATATACCACAAAGAAATTGAGTCAAAACTCATCATTTCTTTTTCCTGACTCATAACCATGAATTTGTGGTAAGTTTACTGAGAGGGCAAAAAAAGCAGATCATTCAATAATGAAAACTGAACTTTTGTTCCCAGAAGTTTCTTAGGGAGTTGAAAGTTTGAGAGCTTAATTGTATGTGTGGGATGAAATAAAGAAGGCAGGGCTGTGACAAGGATTTGGGTTGAATTGAATTGAACGTGAATCTGGACACGTAGAGTAGGCACCTGTTTTTTCTGACCCCATGGGGAAATGCAGTGTTTTAGATATGTGTAAAGCATGCTCCTTTAAGAACTGAAAGTTGTTTTGTTTTGAATTTTAACCATTTTGCAATGGAAATCTTCCCAAATAAACTACACACCACCCTGCCTTCCCTAACAGAGTATTCTGACCATGACTTAACTAAGGTTTCCTTGATGACTAAGATAACCATTATGAACATTACCTATTGTGCTGTAATAATAACTGACATTTATGGAGTGCCTTGAGATTTACAAAATGCATTACATAAGTCATCTCATGTAACAACAGTGAAGTCTTCAGGGGTCATGGAGATGCTTTGGGCTTTTTGACTTGGGGCATCTGACTCTAAGAACCATGATCCTTGCACAGTTGTTCATAGGGCACATCAAAGAATCCAGTTTCCTGGCATTAACTTAGCTTGCAAACTATTAGCTCACTACTGACTGCTGAATTTTCCTAATTGGTGATGTTCTTTACTTCCTTACTATCAAGCAGGTACTTCTCAATAAATCTGCTAGCAACAACCTCCAGACATGCCTCTTCACTTGTATCCAAATCCCTCCACCATCTCTACTCCCTTCTTATCTTTTGGCTGCTATGATTTCCAGCAGACTGAAGGTTGCCAAGTGAAACCAGATAACCTGACTTCTTAAATCAGTAGCCTTAATTTTGCATATAACCATAAGTCAATAATTCAGTAGACCTCAGCTGGAGAATGTTCTATGTCGCCCCTGTAGAATAAAGTCCTAGTCGGAGAGGTGCCTTTGTTTCTTTCTGTATTCGTGATGGTTTCCGGGATGTTTGAAGCCACCATAAGTCTGCCTAAGAATGGGTGATGATGAAGATATACCATATCTCATTTTTATATAGTGCTTTCAAATTCCGAGAGGCAGTATGGTATAGGGGGTAGAAAACTGTTCTTGGAGCCAGGAAGACCTGCCTTTGACAGATACCAGTTACACTCAGGTCACACAGTCTACTGGTGCTACAGGCAAATTGCCAAGGCTTTCAATTGTAGACAAGGTGCTAATCTACAGAGAAAGTAGAGGAAGTTCTGGTTGTTTCTACACCTGTTAACTGATAAGGTCCAGTCCCTATTCCTTTCCCTTTACAATTTAAAATACTTTCCTTTGCAATGTAGGGAGTACTGGTATTATTTCATGGAAAAAAAAACTAGAGCTCAGAGAAGATAAATGATGTGCCTGTGGTCACATTAAGCACTGGAGCCAGGATTCAACCCTCCAAGTGTTCTGATTCCAAATCCAGTGATTGTCCAACTATACTACCCCATTCTCCAAATGAGAATGAACATGTAAACTGAATTCATCTTCCTCCATTCTGACCTTAAGTCTGAATGTGAAACCTAGAGCTGCTGAGTATCTTGAGGCTTATTTAGAAAATGGTTTCTTGGGGTGGCTAGGTGGTGCAGTGAATAGATCACTGGGCCTGGAGTCAGGAGGACCTGAGTTCAAATCCAGCCTCAGACACTTCACACTTACTAGCTGTGTGACCTTGGGCAAGTCACTTAACCCCAATTGCCCTACTCTCCCTCCTCCAAAAAGAAAAAAAAAAGGTTCCTATGTGTGAAGCCTTGAATGATCAGAGGAAAAATAAAGTCTGGTAGCTCCCTGACCACAGGTGTCACTTTCTGGCAGGTTTTGTTTGGGATTTATTTTTGAGTTTTGGAGATTGAATTTGGTGTTGATTGGGATTGTTTTTGATGTTGATTGGAATGTCGTTCAGGAGTTTTGTAAATTGAATTTGATGGTGCTTGAAGGAGCACTGCTAGGGAATGAAGCCAAACACTGCACAGGGCATCTAGAGACTCAGATATTTCAATGTGGTCATCGATCTTCCCAAAGGAGACCAGCCTTGGGTAGAAAACAACTACTACAGACTTGAGCCCTACCCACAGAACCGGAGGATTGTGAAGCAAGAGCAGACTGCCACCCAGGGCTGCCTGGCCACAAGCAAGCAGCATTTAGACATTAGACTTTGGACCAGGCTCTTTTTACAGTTTTGTGGGGAAAGGAAACAAGCAGCTTTGACCTGCCATCCCTGAACACTCTCAGTGCCTGAAAGCAATGGCAATGTGCCTGACCTACCTCGTGGAAGTCATCTGTCCTGCTGCTACCCTGGAGTGAGCTAATAGCTTGCAGGTGAATGCCAGGAAACTGAGCGCTTTCATGTGTCCTATGTCCAAGCAGAGAAAGAGACTAGAATCAGAAGACCAGATTTAGGTCCCAGCCTCTACAGTGACTAGACATATGACCTTAGGAAAGTCATTTAGCATCTATGTTTCCTCTCTGTAAGATGGGAATACTAAGGCTTCTACTATGTACCTCAAAAAGTGCTTTGTAAGCTGTTAAGAAACTGAAGCTGTGATTTCACTGACATAGGGAACCCCCTCTCCTAAAACAGGTCAGGACTTTATCTATAACTAATTTTGAAAGGTTGCCTAGGGGCGGCTAGGTGATGCAGTGAATAGAGCACTGGCCCTGGAGTCAGGAGGACCTGAGTTTAAATCTGGCCTCAGACACTTAACACAAAAAAACTAGGCATGTGACCTTGGGCAAGTCACTTAACCCCAACTGCCCTCCAAAAAGAAAAAAAAATGAAAGTTTGCCTAGTAGACTGAGGGGTTGAGTACCTTGCCCAGAGTCCCCCAGCTGGGACATAGTAGAAGTGGGACTTGGACCCAGCTCCTTTGACCTTCAAGGCCAGCACTCCCTCCCCTACCCTACACTGCATCTGAAAAGTGCTCCAAAATGTGAACTGTTCTTCAAGAGCAGCAGCATGGTCTAGGGGTAGGGATCTGGGTTCAGATCCTAGACAGCTCCCTTTGGAAGTTCAGCCTTCTCATCTATAAAATACTTCCATTATCTACCCCCTGGGGATATTGTGAGAGAAATACTCTGTGTGCCTGCCAGTGCTATAGAAATATATCATTGTTATTTTCTTCAGAGGACTATTGTGAAGAAGGTTCTTTGTAAATTGTGAAGGAGTATTAAATGTGTGAGCTATTGAAACTATTTTTGTGATGACAGAAGTTCATTTATTATTACATCCTTCAGGGTATTTAGTAGCCATTTCATTTCTTGCTATCTGCCCAAACATTTCTTCCATCATCATTCTCCCATTCTTAAAAATCTTCCCTGGATTCCTTGTCTGTTGTATGAAGTCAAGACCCCCTTACTCTGGTATCCAAAGATCATCACCCATTGAATCTTTCCTATCATTTTTACCTACCCTTATCTCCCACCATTCTCTAAGATAAATTATTGACTCCAGGTGGGCTCCTCATCACTTCAGATACATCCCATATTTAATAAGCCTCTTTGGTTTTGTTTGTAATGTTCCCCATGTATGTAATGCCCTCTCCCTGCCTCTTTGATAATGGAAATACCATACTTCTTTCAGTCCAATCTCCCCTTGTTATATCTTCAAATTCTTTAAGAGAGAGCCATGATTTCAATGGTATGGATAGTCCCTCCCTCAATGTAAATAACAACTCACATATAAGTTGAGTTGTGTGAGTTGGTTTGGTTAAAAAACTGTGAAAATTTATATTTTATTTTGTGTTCTCTAAATATTTGTTCTTTACATATATACACATGCGTATATGTGTATGTACATATTACATATATATACACATGCACAAACACATACAGATGTACATACAGGTTGTCTCCCCCTATAGAATATAGTCTGAGAATAGGGACTATTTCATTTATCTATCCCCAGTGCCTGGAACATAGTAGGTGCTTAATAAATGCTTATTGATTAATTGATTACCTGGTTTCCAACCTTCTGGTGATGAACTTCTCAAAACTTAGCTGATTGTCAGACCATCTCCAGGCCTGTATTTGACTTCCCACATCCTCAATCAATAAAATCTTGTTGAATTCGTATCAGGTACAATACACTGCCTTCCCTGAAAGCCCAGGCCCCAGAATAGGAGCTGCCTGTTGGTTTTTAGAATTTCTATAGCATTTATAATCTAAAACAAATGGTCTAGTCTTGCCTTATTTTCTAATTGTTTTCCGTATGTCTATATTTTCTCCTAGATTATAAATTCCTGAGTGGAAGGATTGTCTTTGACTTCAGAGTTTCCCACAATGCCCGTAGCACCACTTAATATGCCTTGACTTGATTTGATTGGTTAAGGTTTGTTCAGCCATTAATCAATCAATCAAACCAACAAGCATTTATCAAGAGCCTACTATGTATCAGACTCTAGGGACAAAAATACAAAGAATAAAACAATCCTTACTCTCAGGAAGTTTGCAGTCTAACATGTAGGATGGCAATAGCATTCACTGGAGGGAAGGGTCTTCAAATCACAATGGGCAAATAAAAGCTTCCTCAGAAGTTTAGGAGCTGGATCTCTTAACCACTTAACTTTCTGATTGCCTTGGGTTTTTTACAGCATAGTGGTTTTATACCATGAACCTGGAAGAGATCTGTTCTCTTGAACCTGTGGTCATCATCCTGGCCAGGTCATAGCACTGATGCTCTCTGACAAAGAACAAAATCTCAAAAGTCTTTTATCACAGAGAGAAACCTTAGATAGGGAAGAATGAAAACTGAACTGCAAAGACAATTTTTAATCATCTTAATGAAATGAAGCACATGGTTTGCATTCCAGGTCCTTCAACTATACTATGGGAACCCGGGCGTTTTCCCATGACAGTATTTTTATCCCTGATGGGGGAGCAGAAAGTGAGCAGACAGTTCAAGCAGTATCACAGGACAACATTCTGGGCAAAGTCAAAACTCCTCAGGTAAGAAAGCTTGAAGACCGGGAGTTAAAAGCTGAAAAGATGGGGCCCAGCAGAGGAGGAAAATGGGGAGGTCTCTCATCTGGTCACCTACAGAAGATGGGGATGGCAAAAAGGTGGCCACAGTGAGGAGTTTCACTCAGGCCCTTTCATTCGTCAGTAAAATGTCCACAATTTATTGCTTCTCACCTGCCTGACAATACCCATTTTTTCCCCAAATTCCAGCCTCATTTTTAACTGAGGGTCCAGATTGAAGGTGATAGGGAAAAGATAAAAGTTTAGGATGGGGGGTGAGGGGTGGGGAGAACTCCAGTACAGAATTCCTCAGTCAACTTTTACAACAGCTCTGCTACTGAAAGAAATGCTCAGCAAATAAATGCTCCTTTCTTTTTAGCTGTTGTGGCACCATCCAATGGCCGCTACAGAGTTTAGGCCTTGAAACCTGTGACGTTTTCATTCTTCTCATAATGACTCTTTCAAAAAATCCACTTCCATCCCTCAGTGTTGCATATTATTGGTAATCTTCCATAATTGGGTCAGTATTTCTTCATAAAATTGAATCAGATGGAGGAAGGCCTCTTACCTACTGAAAGATGATGGAAGAGAATAAGTCTATAATATTTTATTATAACATAATATAATATAATAATATGATATGATATATGACATGACATGACATGACATGACATGATATGATATGATATGATATGATATGATATGATATATCATGTCCAAGGAAAGGGAGAGGAGTAAAGCGGCTTCAGATTGGACTACCTTGAGAGCATGGGAGAATTTGTCCAGCTTCCTTTGTGGAGGACACACAGCCCTGTAGCAACACATCAAGGAGTCCATTTTGTGAATAAGGCTGGTTGCCTAATTGCTACCTGTCTATAAATCCAGGCTAGTGAACAGTTGAAAGCATTGCTATTTACCTATCATTTAGCTCAGAAGGGTGTGAGCTCAAACATTTAGGAGGAAATCTGGCACCTTCTTTTAAACTTCTTCATTGTTCTTACTCAAGATTGACTAAGCTCTGAATCTGAAGCATTGTTCAATCAGTGTCTAACAAGTTCTGCAGGCAGGTATTTGCGTCAATTGAATAGAGAGCATAACAAATAGTACAAGAACAGCAAGCCAAAAAAATTATAAAAACTCACTGCTGGAAGATCCCCAGCCATTTTTTTTCTGACCTCCTCTGCTCTTGGCCCCACTGTCCATCATGATTCCATCAAAGTTATACAGTACAGCCCCTAAATCTCATTCACCCATTGAATCTCAATGCATGAATCTCCTTAATATTCCAGGAGGCCTTGATTCCTCCCCTAATACAATTCTACTTTTTCCTAATGGTATCCTACTTGTGGCCCTCTGCCACTGGGGCTTTTACATTTATAATACCCAGAAGGAGCAGTGAGTTGGAAGGAGTAAGAGGAAGGGGAGAAGGGATGGAAAGAGAAGGCCGACCCCTCTTTCTCTTAAAAACTTTTGATAATCTGGTTGACATTACTTCCATCTCTAAGAAGTCCTAAATTATGCGGCGGGGGGGGGGGGAGGCGCTCTTTTTAAATCAATAGTTTTCTAGTTCTGTTGTATCAGACAACAGATTGTACAGGGAATCTCTTGAGTAGGGGTTCTTAACCTAGAGCCCATAGATTCCATGGGGTAGATTTGAGGAGACAATCCATGAACTTAAGAAAATTACCTCCTTATTTTCACTAGCCTTTAACTTCCCTGATAATTTCCTGTGTGTTCTGTTATATGCATTTAAAAACACTGTTCTGAGAAGGGATCCATAAGCTTTGGGAGGCTGCCAAAGGGCTTCATGACACAAAAAAAAAGTTAAGAACTCCTACTCTGTACATACTGATAAATATAGATAGAGAGATAGATACATAGATAAATATGTATTTTGGAACATGGTCAATGTGGGAATTTGTTTTACTTGACTATACATATTTGCAATGGATTTTGTTTTTTTGTGCTTTCTCAATGAGTGGGGAAGGGGGAGGAGAAGAGAATGTAGAATTGAAAATAAAATAAAATTGAATAAAAAAAGAAAAGGAGCCTCTGCTCTAGAGGTACCTTATAAATAATGATGGATAACTTTAAATGGCTCCTGCTTTATCACTCTAAGGCCCCACTTCAGCACTGTGTTGGCAAGGTGAGAAGTATAGTTCTGTAATCATGAAAAATTACAGTCACCGAATTGTTGAATACTTACTTACATTCAAGGTGCTGTGCAAATAACATTTAGGGTGTCCCAAAAGGCTCAGAGCCATTTTAAGCTGATAAAGCCTCCCTTCTCTGTCATTTGCTCTTTTCCCTCCAAGTTTAAGTCCATTGATATAGGGAAGAAATAGGTAAGAAAATCAGAAACAGCATCCCATTTGACTTCTTCTGCCTTGACAACATCTATTAACATGTGATTTGCCTGTCCTTGAGTTTTAAGAACAAATTCAGCCACATGGACCATATTGTGGGACTTCTGGTTTGGGGCTATAGTTTTAAATGCAAAATAGAAGACCCACTTGTCCAAGGAACAAAATGGTTGCCATCGTCATAGAGAATGTGATTATTGGTGTGCTGTAATCAATAACTGAGTCACCCCCAAAAGATTGTGCTTTATTTTGCAGTCGACTAAGCAGTATGTTCCTGGTAAGTCTTAGAAACTGGTAACTCCAAGTTGACTTGCATGAGTGCTTTGCCTTACCCATGAAAACATGACACTGGTCTTGATGCTTAGTGAGCTGCACAAAAGGATTGCCCACCCACATGCATCAGCATGGGGTGCGTGTTCATTGGTGTAAGCATGACCATCTGTATGTCTGGGCGTGTGTATGTCTGCAAGGATAAATGGGGTCATGAATAACACCTGTTTGGCAGAAAATTAACTCTTGGAATGACTCCCTGATTTTTCTTTAGAAATTCCCTTTAAATAAGATTCTACTGAAATTTGCCACAGGAAAAGGGTGACATTGGCAAGTTTCCTTTAAAGCTTAAGAAAACTTTCAGTGGCTCCAGAGCCAAATCTTCTGTGGAGCTATTTGGAGAGGTGGCCATCTAGTGTTCATACAGACACATCTCTCAGGTAATGCTCTATCTATAGTCAGTGTAGCCTACCCAAATCTGATCACTGACCACAAGCCCACACTTCTCCACTCATAGCCTATCTCCTACCCTTAATTTTGGCTGCAGATGGTTGCCCGGGCCTCGTAGTACATGTTCCCCTGTGAGTGACAGGGTAGTGGTTCCGTAGAAAGGCCCTCTTCACCTTGGTGGCCCTGAATGCATTTGCCCCTTTTGGAGAGAGCACCCTTAATGAGTTAAAGCTACCCAGCAGTGGGGAGTGGGTAGAGCTGTCTTCATCTCTGAGATCAGATCTGGACCATAAGGTGTATACTAAGGGAGACTAAACTCAGACTTCTCCTGACCATGGTAATCAGGTAAGAAACTTAAAAATGATGAGCCAGGACATGCTGATAGGGCTCTGCCAAATCGTGGTCCTATCAGGAGAGGAAACATCCATCCTGCGTATCTGAGGTAGCTTGGGCTTGTCTGAAGCATGCTTTAGGCAACTGTGATATGTTTGGGGATTTCAATGCTTCATATTCCCCTGCAGCTGTCAAGGACAAAAGGAAAGATTGTAGACTATCAAGAACTTCTAAATGGAGCTGATTACTTTAAATTGATGTGGGGATTTTTTTTTTTTATTGTAACTGCTGAGAGAAGGAAGCCGCTGTGTGCTCAGGGTGGTGGTGGCTTCATTTTTCTTTCACAGCAGAATCCATGTAGTGCTGAAGAAACACCTGGGAGAAGCTTATGTTGGCAGTGGGAGGGCCATAAAGCACAAACAGGGGCCCTCTGGGGAATTTCCACAGGCTTAAAAAAAAATCCTCATAAATATGTATGTGCATTCTCATAACATCATTCTGCAACATTCCATATTACAACAAAATGCCCCAGTCTGAGAGAATCCAACGTGGTTTCTTGGATTTCACATTCCATTCTCCACAGTAGCTCCATTCAGAACCACACTTCATGCATTTTATGTATAGGGCACAAGTTTCCATACTTTCCTCTCCGGTTTATGAATTGCAGTTTGTATGAAGGGAAGAGACCTCCCCAAAAGAATAAGATCATTCTTTTTTTAAAAAAATGTTAAGCTCAACAGAGAATTCCGAGGAAGCATTAAAGAGTGGCCAGTTCTAGTTGTGCGCTGACACCAGACTGGCCCTGGGATCCCAGGCACATCACTTCATCTCTCACCCTCCCATCCCCCTCCCTGACAGTTGTTTTTTTTTTTAATAAGACTATTAGATACATGAGATTTGCCCATCTTCTTTTGTCAGAGGACATTTCCTCAGCCAGTTTCCTACCCCAAGGAAATCACAGAGTCCATGCAGAAAAGAGAAAGTTCTTCCTAGACTATTACTAACTTTGATTGAACATTTTAAACTTCCCTTAATGCCAGTGAACAAAAAGTGGAGAGAGACCAAAGTAACCAACAGGCTATTTTACATGATAGTAAGAACTCTTATTTAATGAATTTATTTAGGCATTAATTCAATTTCACACTATTAGAGAGTGTAACTAGAAGCTTTGCTGCATTGCACTGAATTTAAAAGACTCAGATAGCATTAGCAGCACAGAAGTAATAGATCTTAGCACCTGGCTAGCAAGAATGATGAAAATAGAAATAGTTTCTATTTTAGCTGAATGCCAGGTAATGGGTTTGGGTGAACTCTCCTCCATCCTACTCTTCTTCCCACCACCACCCTTATTAGCAGTAGTTTAATGTAGATGTCCTAGCATCTTTCCCTGTAGAGCTGTCTCTCTGCCTTCTCCCACCCCTTCCTGCCTCTAAAGTAGTACATTTATCCCTGTTTGAGTCTATATTTGTCCCATGAATAAAACTTCCTAGTAATGGCTATGCCCACCAAACATGGGCAACAAGAAGCTTGAAACCATACGGCGACTTAGGGCCAGATGCTGTCTGCCTGCTGAAAGACTGTGACTACCAAAGGGAAGGGGAGAGTTTGTCTGAGTGAGCTAGCCAGTTGTCACAAATTACCTCCCTAGTTTTGGCCACCATTCTTTGTCATTGCACCATTATGGTCCTGACTCTTCAGATGGACCTCTGAAGGCCATCTGGACTTCACCTATTTTTGTCCAATGGTAGCACATGTTCGAAAACAGTCTTTTTGTCTAGACAATGAAACGTTTACTCCATTTGTGAACTGTAGTTTGTTATTGTAAAAATTAAGTTCAACAGACGTGAATTAAGCACCAGTTGTGTGGAAAGCACTACTTTAGGCACATAATAAATCTTTATTTTATTAGGCACTGGTCTATCTCAGTGCCACACATCATTCTCCCCTCCCACACATGTACACAGAACTCACCACCTCCACCTCTCCCCACCCCCACCCTTTACACACACACACACACACACACACACACACACACTTAATCTCTATGAATTGTAAAGACAATAAAACTCAAGTTAGTAATGTAGGAACACCTGCTTCTAGTCTGAATTCCTTTTCCCCGGGGGATTTTAAATAAGCCCCTTTTACTTAGGTGAATGTTTTCATTCTGAAAAGCAATAGCATTAGGTGTCTGCTGCCAGAATAAATACATCGAAGACGCAAAGCCATCTATTTACACATAACCACTCAGGTGTCGTGGATGAATGTATGCATAGGTACACAGACGTGCACCTCACAACCTGGTGGATTTTCCACCAGACTGGCCATTTTTCTTCCGTCCCTCATCTCTTATCTCCTTTTGCTTACTTTTTCTTTCCTAGCCTCTTTCTCTCTAAATTCATTTCTTTTTCTCCTCTTCTCTCCCTCACTCATTGTCCCCTTCCCTGTTTTCCTAGTACTTTAACATTAGTTTTTCTTTTCTTTTCCTGTCCATTCTTCCTAATGGTCCCCTCCCTTGGCCTCTGTGTTACCTGTTTATCTTACTTGTCTCCTTCCCTTTCCCACCTTGGGAATGCAGTTCAAAGTTTTGCTACATTCTTGGCTTACTCCAAGCATCAGTGTAGGTCAACATTAATATTCCTGTTAAGCTAAAATAAAATAATGGAAAGTTTATCAATAATGGTGGTTTTGGAAACATTTATTAAATAACAAAAGAATGTAGGATCAAAGTTAGACCCAACTCCTTCCCTAAGGATGTCATTTGTATTTTTTCAATTGTAAGTAAAACAAATGGCCTCCATCTTGGTCATCTTAGGAACTGGCTAATGGAGCTCCTTCAGAAAAGAATGTGAGGTCTAAAATTACTGATAACAGTTATCTGCAGCCTGGTGAGTGTTCCTAGGAAAGAGAATGCTCAAACTGCAGGCTGAGTTAGACTTTGCTGGGGGTATTCTTCTGGTGCTTTTATCCCAAACAAAGAACACCAACTTCTGTCCTGCTTTGGCCAGAGTCTTTGGGGTTTCCCATTTCCACTCTCCCAAGGGGGTTGTCCAAAAGAATGAATGATGTGTCGTTTGTGTAGTTCCTGTTAATCCATTGTCTTCTCTGATTCATTGGCTGTTTCTGCTGAGCTTGCTTGTTTATTGGCTTTTACTAGACACTTATTGCCCCTTCCCACTGGTTTTAGAAAGACACTCCACAGCTTTCCCCTCTCAAGCTGCTCCAGCTGTTCATCATCTCATAGGCTAATATCAGAAGTTCCTCAAGGTATTCAATGGGATTGCCACCTATGGTATTGAAGTCAGGCTCAGATTCTAGTACCAGTGGGTCCACATTAAGATCACCTGGTGAAGTTGGTGGCTTTTGCAGTTATGTAACCAAATCTCTAGACATTTGTCAGCCTCACAGTTCAATGAGGAGACCTTTCCTTGCAGGGCTTCCTTTGGGTAGAAGTAAAGAAAATCACACTCCCTTTGGAAACTCTATTGCTAGAGACCCATAACACAAGAACAAATTTACCTCCTGCCTTTATTCTTGCTCCATTAGAAGGAACCAAGCTGATGGATTTGTCTTTGGGGTTAAAGATTAGCCAGAGTAAAAAGCTATTATTTGGAATACTGACTTATTTGACCTTGTATACCTTGTCAAATCACCGCACAGATCTTTTCCTCTCTGGATGCCATTTATTTCTGCTAAATGTTTATGTTAAATATTCTTCCAGTGATTTGAATGGCTGCGAGTCATGTTATATATACTACAGTGTCTAAAGAATTAAACTTGAGATCGCCCAGAGGGCAGTGGGGGGGCACATGGTTGTCACAAGTAAGTGGCAACTTGTTACCAGTCCCAAAAAGGGTCTAAGGAACGTGGTATAAATGATATCAGTGAGAAATGTGATGGAAAAAGAAGACGAACTGCTCAGGGAGAGAAAGAGAGGGAGAATGGTGACGAATAGGTACCCTATGCTTTACTAAAACAGTGACATCTAAGGCACCATCAGTTGTCCGGCCCTAGGGTCATGAAGATAATAAGCAAGAGGTGCAGAGGAGGACAAGATATGCACAGGCTGCTGTCTACATCACTGGAGATGGTAGCCACATGTATGGGATCACAGATGCCTCAAAGATGTGTGACCCATTTTGCCCCATCTTTCTTAAGTGTTATTTTTGCAAGTTTTCTTTTTCTTCAATAAAGATTTGATTTCTATTTCCTTGAACTTTTAACTACATGCTTCCTTTCAATGTTCTCCCTGTTCCCCTCTCGTTTCTGTGCCTTGCCCTGCCCCCACCTCATTTCTTATCTTCTTCTCCATCCCTGCCTCTGTCTCCCTCCCTACCTTTTTTTTCTGTCTTCTCCATTTCTCACCTTTCTGCTCTTATTACATCTTCCTGTATGATCTGCTGCTTTTCTACATAGAATTACCAGGGGTATCTGCAGAAAGGAAAGCAGAGATGGTATCAGGGAAGAAGAGCATCATTAATGAAGCTTCCCTGAAGGGTTTCACTTAAAAAAAAAAAAAAATCTTTGCTAATAAGTGGCATTTTCTATAACCTGACTACTTAGAACAGTATTCCAAGGGGTCAAGGCCCCTCTCCACCCCCTACTGTGAAAAGCTAGGAAATTTCCTGGGGTGGAGCAGGAGCTTGGGTCATGGTGTGAACACAAAGAATCTTGTTCATCCAGAGGGAAGTTCAGAGGGTGAATAGCTCCAAAAGAACTGGCAGGCCCTTTTGAGGTTTATAAAGAGATCTAGGAACATGCTGATTGGATGAGAATGTTCATGGCTCACCATTGGGAAGGAATGAGAATGGTTTGAGGGGGGAGGGGAGGAAGGAAACTAAAAAACATATTCAACCAGTTAACATCCTAGCCCTTCATCATGGTCACTTACCTCAGTGTGCTTCAGTCTGCTTTGCTCATGAATCCAATCAGTTTCATCTAGAACACCCTCCACCTTTACCTGATACTCTGGGCAACCCTTAGTTCTAATATTTCTAACTGCTCTGTTGCTCCAAAATTGAATAATTTTCTATTTTTTTTTCTTCTTTCTTCAGCCACAGTTGGGCAAGAACATCAAGTTTGGGCAGTCCCCACCACCCACAGCCCTTCCTATGAAGAGGACAGACACTCCCAGTCCGGAGACTAGCTTAGAAGAGGATCTGTTCCTGAGTAGCCCCATGGAAATTGTGACCCACCAGGATCTAGTGCCCTCAGATAGTGAGAATAAAGTAAGTTGTCACCAACAGGACCTAACTTCCCATAATCTGATGTATAACACGCCCTCTCATGTTAGGGAGGTGATTCAAGACTTTTTTATGCCTGCTGTGGAAGTTGATGGAATAGAAGGGATGAAGCAGTGATGCAAGGTCCCTAGAGGGGAAAGGTATCTACCTTTGAGGGAGGAAAAGTCTGTTTTGTCTACAGCCATTGTTTTCTACTACAATACAGCCCTCTGCCATGGGAGTCCAAGAGGCTGCAGCTATGTTTCAAAGAAACAGAATGTTAACAATAATAATGTATTATGTAATTTAAGCTAAGTCTACCAAAAATAATTTTATTTCATTTAACTTTTACCTATAGCCAAATCATTGTTCCGTATACATGGATAGAGGACATAGATTGAATTTGGTGGGAAGGGATGATACTTAAGGGGTGAAGTTAAGAGGTGAGAGAGGAAAGTGGCAAGAGGAGATGGGGAGAGACAGGGTAGGGTAAACTATCTCATGTAGAAGAAGCAAGGGGAAGTGGTTGCAGGGGAGGGGAATAACAGAAAGGCAAAAAGGCAAAGCCATATTCTCACTGAGTTTGGCTCAGGGAGAGAATGACATATATACTAAATGGGATATCTCACCCTTCAGGAGAATAGGGGGAAGGGGGATGAGAGGGGGGATGATGGAGGGGAGAGCATTCTAGGGGGAGGGGAGGTTGGAAGTACCCAGTTTCGAAGAGGGACAGGATCAAAGCAGGGAATGGACCAGGTGGGGGGGTGGGATGGGTGGGAGGGAAATATAAGCAGTCTTTTACAATATATCTACTATGTTAATGTTTTGCATAGCTATACATGTACAACACATACTGAATTGCTTATCTTCCCAGAGGGAGTGGGTGACAAGGGAGGAAGGGAATGGATCTGAAATTTGAAGCTTTAAAATTAAATGTTTCAAATATATGTAAATACTATTAT